>PVKA01014964.1:0-51168 GCA_004027165.1 Ctenomys sociabilis
CTCCAAATTTTCTGAACAAGGAGATTATGAAGCCACAGAGGAAAGAGATTGAAGTTCTAAAGTGTGCCTGGGGAGAGTCACATGAAGAGAAAACTTTCTCTCAAGCTCTCAAAGAGAGCAAACTGGTCAAGCATTGGCCGTGACTCATCCACATGGATGACACAGATAAGGGAACTACAGAATAATGTACAGGACTACAAGATAAACCCTGAGAGGCTTCACTGCTCACATAGGAAATATAAAGTTCATGTGTTGGTATATAAGTCTTGATCTACCTAGGTCTTAACCATCCAGCAGAAAAGTATAAAAATGAAGTATACATCGTGAAATATTTATTTTAACTTTCAACTTTTAAATGGGGAAATGAATACTAGATGGTGTTTAATGGGAAAATTTATGTGACATGTTTGAGATCAAAGATGTGTTAGGATTTGACTTGGAATTACAGTCATGTGCTTTACTGTGTTAAGTTATTACAAAAGTCTTATAAAACATTGAAAACTTCAGAGGATTCTGGACAAGGATTAATGTAAAATTAACTATCAGTTTGTTCTCTGAAATCATTACCCTTTCATGAGAACCTAGCACATCCTCACCATTGTTAGCTCCATCATAAGTTGGTTTTTAAAGATCTGCCTCTTTTTCACTAAGACTGATGACCAGGAGCTTTCTGCCCTCTTACTGTAGTCAAAAGTGCTCAGTAGGTCTTCACAGGCTCCTTCCATCTCCGTCTTACTCATGAATTCCCAAGCCACAGCCGTACACTTTCTTCTAGAACTGAATCCCAATAGCACAGATAAACAGACAGACACTGAATCCCTAGAGAATAAGAGAAAGAAAAATAATGCAAATGAGTTGGTCAAGGGAGTCTTCAGCACCTCCTTCTGGAGATAGGGAAAGGAATGCCTTCCCTGCAACTTCTCTCAAATTAAGCAGTGTTGGATTCTGTTGACTGCAATCCATGTATCCTATTTCATAGAGAAGTTTTTTTTTAACCCTATTTCTTTGATTTTTAAGAGGTCATAAATTGAATATGCATCACTGAGCTTTAGGAAGCAGCAGCAGAATGATCGCCGGCATTCAATATATACAATTGCATTGTGGTTTGAGAAATGGGAAACAGCAAAAGTGAGACGTAAAAGAAAATGTGTTTGAATTGAGAAAACAGAGTACTCATATTATCATTATTAATCAATTATAGCAAGCTAATAATTATGACAAACGAGCATTTTATGTACATGGAGCTCAGAAGGAGACAGGGAAATGTGCCAGAGGAGTCAGTTCTAAGACTCTCTTGATTGCTTCTCTGAGAATTCTTGAATTTATTTGCACTGGGTGTGAGAAATCTCTGGGTTTGGCTGCCAGCTAATTTCCAGAAGTTGCAGGCAGTTCTGGTTTACCGGGAGTGGGAAGTTTTCAGGAAATCAGCAGTACAACAGTAGGCAGAGGGTGTACAGCTTAGTGGGCAGTTATCTTTGAGAGATTTTTATAGCTTCCTACATCTAGTGGGTGAAAAATTAGCCATACTGTTGGAGGAAAAGCTTGTCAATTTGGCTTCCTATCAAGCTCTGTTAAGCAGTTAATTCTTAGGCTTTTAAAAACCATTTATTATTAAGGCATGTAAATTTGATCTGGCTGCTTTGATTAATAAACTAATGATCACTTCTTCTCACCATGTAACTATCACTGTTGGCCTGAAATAATTGCCTGTTTGCCTCCAGGATGGTGAGAAGGTGTGGGTGCAGCCTCTGGAAGAGTGAGAATTTGGAGCTCTTTCACTGAAGACAAAGAAATGCCCTAAAGAAACAAATTTCCAAGCTACTGTTTTGACTTGGAGGTGGCAGTGACTTAATTGGAAGACGGTGTGATAATGAACTGCAGGAGGATACACAGGAAGGGGGTCTATTAGTCCCTTCAAACACACTCGAAGCAGTACAGATCTTGCCATTCTGTTTGTATTGCTGTTTCTGTCTCTATAAAACAAGAGTAGTTATTCATAGCTTGACTGCCATTTGTATCATGCTTAATGGTTTGAAACTGCGCGCTTGCATGGCCCAGCTTATCAGAGCAGGGCTATGATTTACTGTGGTGATGTATCTCTGCTCTATCACTTCCTCGCTCTTCTCAGTTCACCATTCGGCAAATGGGAATAATAACACCACCTACTGTGTCATTACTTTAATATAAAAACTGCTTTAGTGCCTCCGGCAAGCCGAGCAGGGTATAGAGTATGCATCCAAGAAGTGTTAGCCTCTATCACTCAGTAGTAGGCACAAAGACCTTTGCGTGTAGACATTATGTAGATACTTCATACTTTTTGTTGGCAGGGGTTTGAGAAATGATGGTTCTCTAGTTAAATCTGGCTGCTACACTTTTTTGTTTTAAAGGGGGGAAAAGCCAAACAGAGAACAAGAACAAAGACAAACACAAAGCAACTTTAAAAAATGGTACAGAATTTCAAAGCAAGAATAGAAAATTAACAATGGTTGCTATACCATATATTGTTATCATCAAAAAAATTTTGTTTTAAGTTGGGGCTTGAACTCAGACCCTTGTGCTTGCCAGGGAAGTGCTGATTCTACTGAGCCATCTCCCCAGCCCCCAAATCAAATTTGTTGCTCAAATTGCAAGCTATAGGCATGTGAGATTGATCAAACAATTAAACATTATATTTTCCTTTCAATAGACCTTAATGCTTTCTTAGTATCATCTATTATTATTGTAATGCCATGCTTTTTTGTTTTTGAATAAAGTTTTGTTAGCTAACAGCTATGGTGATTTGTTCATATCTTGTCTACACAGTTTCTTTCCTGCTACAAAAACAGTTATGTAGTTTAAAAAGCCTCTCAGCTTAAAATATTTACTACCTGATCCTTTACAGGAAAAGTTCATTAACTTGCATTGTTCATCAGGAGAAACACAAGATCTCATGTTACATGTAATGTACATTTAACCTCTCCTCTACTGTGAATCAATAGACAGAAGATTTCCTTTTCATTTATGATAATTGTTCTATAAAGGACATAGCATCAGGTGAACACATCTCTAGGAGAGATTCCACCCGTTCTTTGGGACACCGCAGTTGATGTGTTTTCAGATTTACTGATGGTACGTTATAAAATTTCTCACTGCAGAAGTTGTCAGAACTGAGTACAGAAAAAAGTTGTCAGTTCTACTTCCTTGTAATAGACCTTATCATTAATTAGCTTCTTTGATCTAGCCAGAGGTTGCAGTCCCCTTAAGTGATGTGAGAAAAACTGCATTACACTGAAGCTCAAGGGACTGACTACTCATCAGATGAAATTTACTGTCAAAATTCCTACGTGTCACAGTATTATCATAGGTGGTCACTTCTTTTACCTTCTAGTTTAGTTGTGCTGCTTCTGGTTCTGTGAATAGATTGCATGCATGGAGTCATCAAACTTCATGTAACTCTGTCTGTATTACGATATCTATTATCCTTAAAAAAGCTTATACTCTCTGTGTAAGTATTATTTTAAGAAAGGTGACATTATCTCTAAAACACCATTTTGTTGAGAAATGTGTTTTTATTTACATTAGCATAATTTATTATTAAATTGTATACAACCTGGAAAATACAGATAGGGTTAGGTTGGGAAAAGTATTTGCAAACATGTACAATTCACCCACCAAACAAACACATTTTCCAAACTTATATACACATATAGATGATTTACTTTACAAAATTACAACCATGCATATCTGTAGATTTATTCTGCTTTCTCACTTCATATTATAGAGTGAGTATTTCTCTGTCTTGTCAAGTAAATCATTTTTAGTGACTGCACAAGAATAGCCAGCATTTTGGCCCTATCCCTTTAAGGTCAGTGAGGACTCAGGATATAAGAGTGCCTGTAACATCCTGTGACTCAGTGGTGTGTCAGATTTTCTGTTCAAGCAGATTATGGGGCTACAGAAGAAAATGACCAAGAAATGTGTTTTAATAAGAAAATCTGATACAAACTTTATCCTTAGGAAGGCGATCAATTGTTTTCTTTTAATGTATGTAAAGTCATGGAACCTGAAAAGATAGGGTGTAGGATTCATTATTGTTGTAAAAATGACAGTGTGCTTGTTAGAATCTTGGCTCTCTAACTATAAGCACAACTGGTATGTTAAACCAGGGTGTAAAACTCAAAAGCCTATAGAGGCCAGGCAGGTGATAGTAGTGGTAAACTGGAGATCTCATGGCCCTTCTGAAGACAGGGATGTTATGCAGTCCTAAATTCCTTCCATTCCTAGAAACACTTGTCTGTTTGTGAAACTGTCCCAACCTTTAGAAATCTAAAATTGTGTAAGACAAGTCCAAATCACATATTGCTGATGAGCTGAAAAGTCTGATGGTTTGATCGCATCAAAAAATCCATGAAGTCCTAACTGGAATGAGGGATAAAGGAATGACTCAGTATGAGATGTTGAGGGCTAATGTCATAAATATCTAGGAATTCTTCAAAGGCTTTGTCTTCACTCAGCTCAATCACCAGGAGGAGTTAAGTTGTATAATCCTCTATTGTTTTCTCTGGGGACTAAGTGGGAATAGCACATTGTTTAGTTCTTCACCTATGATAAGTGCTATGTAGATAGCACAAGGTAAGTTGAAGTTTAATTTTATAAAGACATTATTAAAAAACTTTGATCTAGATTTATTTGTTTTGCAGTATATTAGCCTGTAACCATGACTTAGAATTACTTTTCATGCTCATATTTTCTTTATAGTGAGTTGGTTGGCACTATGTGCCCTTTTCATGAAAAATGACCAGAAAACTCTGGAGGTGAGGAACCAGAGTGCTGGGAATTTTACAGTGCAGGGAGATACTATCAATGGGCCTACTAGTACACTCTATGGCTGAGGACAAATACCTTTGTCGTAAAGTGGACTTCAGTCATTATTGAGAAATGAGTTTTTACAATAAGCACCAGGATGGCAGACACATAAAAAGAGGATGATAGCATATGTTTTAACATACAGAAGGTCTTGGGCTCAACAAACTTCTGGTGAAACTACTCTTGTGACATGGCACTGAGCATTACAAGATCGTAGGTGATTATGGACTCTCACACTTACTAATGATCCCTGGACATAGTAGAATAGGATTTTTGGTTTAGATTTTGGATTAATTTCTTACTTTTATGGACAAATGAATTTAGAGTGAGTAGTAATAAAGGTTTATAGCAGTGGAGATAGAAGCATTTTACTTATTTAGCTGAGCATGGCTTGCTAAGGGATTGTACTGGCTTGAGGAAGCCAGGGTGGGTTCGTCTTAGATGTCAATTCTGGAATACTTCATGTCTTGAACTTTACTATTTTAATATACCACTTAACCATAAGCTTATTATTTCCTGGGAAATCACTATATCTGCTACCAAAATGTTTCATCTTAAGCTATCAAGAAACTATGTGGTCTTAGATATTTTTTAACTAGTGCTTCAACAATCAGCTGATATTTAAATAAGATGTAAAGTGTGGATTCTTCCCTAGTGGAGATATTATTTTTTCATTGCCTCACTCATGCAATTTTTAGAGAAAGACAGGTACATATACAACCATATGTGTAACATAATAGATTTCTATTAGACTTTAATTACTAGCATATGACTTAAATTCATATTACTTTGCCGACTATGGTCATGTGGTAAACTATGTGTGCATCTGTTGATTTAAACTGTGTCACAAAACCACTTGTTTTAAATTAAGGTCTTATATTAATCATAATAAAAACAGTATAATTGTAATCATTTCAAGATACTATTTTTCTAAAATTGGTACACTTATATTTGAATGAATATTTTATGTTCTTATGGTAAGATGATTTTTTTTCAGGAGGGGTATCTGTTCAGTTGTTATCTATTTTTCTCATTCATTTTATTAATCTTTATCTCCCATTAAACTTTTTGACTTCCATAGACTGATGTTTTTCCCCTTTCAGTCCTTTTAATGATTAACTTATTTAGAACAGCAGCAGAAAGAAAAATCTTTGAGGAAGAATCTGCTCACATAGATTCTGACAAGTTTCAGCTCAGGGCAAATTTCCAAAGGATAATTACAGATGTCGCTGCAGAATTCATGATGGTCAGATTGTCAGAAATCTTATTTATAAATGCTATCCTAATGCTGCAGGGAAATCTCTATTTTATTTTGGAGAGGGAAAAGTTTGAAATATGCACAACTGCCTGAGTTTACCTCTATCTTTGATTCTCCACTGCAGTTTTTCATTAGAATCTGCTATAGAGCTTTTTAAGCATATAAATAAAAGTGTATACAGCCAATAATCTAATTTTCTCAGCTATTATCTATTATTAACTGCAGTGGATTTCTAACTGGAGGTCAACTTATTACACCCAACTAAATTAAACTAGCATGGTGCTGGTGTGGGAGGCTCAGTTAGGTGTTATTGTCAGCAGTATAAAAGGCAGAACAGGAGAAGCTGTGTGAATGCTGTTGGGGATACTTGAGGAAATTTCAGAGTTGTTGAAAAGGTGCCAGTTCTCTTAGGCTGTTCTGCTGGAGGACCTTGTCATGCTGGCTTTCCCAATGAACTTCGGAGAAGTTTTGCTCCTCATCTTGAACATCGCTTCTAAGCTCCAGAGGGGGAAGATAGTGCACTGCTCACCCTCATGGAGAAGCTTGTCGCATTGGCTTTCCTGAGGGGAACTCAGCTTTCCTCATCACTGGGGGGCTCAGGACCTCACTGTTGCTGAGGACAGCTGTGGTACTTTGGAGGCAGCTCTGGTGCTTACCTTGAGCATTGCTCCCTAGCTCAGTTCAGATCCCTCAGCCTGCCAGCACAGATCCTCCATCCCACTGGTACAGACTTTCTAGCTTGCATCACTAGCCTTTGGGTCTTTCCAGCATAGATCCGTGAAGTAGGATCTAGGCCCTTAGCTGGATCATTTAGTATTTAGTGTATGGTTAGATTTCCTGCACTTCTTGTATATGACTCTTGAGTGATTCCTTATAAACTGATAATATAGAATGTGTCCTGTATTATATCCTTCCCCTTGCAAAAACCCCAGTCTACGACACTAACTGATACTACACTCGCTGCTTGGCACCATTCTGTGTACTTTACACACATTCTCGACAAGCACAGTTTTTCTAGCAAGCCTAGGAGTTAGTCACTAGTATGAAGGTTATGCTACCAAGGAAGAGGCTGCAACTCAGACATTCGAGGCTTGTCCAGAATCATGTGAATAGTTGGTCCTAGATCCTAGAGTCACTTCAGCCTAAGGCTGCTTGACTCCTGAGTGCCTGCTTTCAAGGATCTTATCTTCTGCAGCTTCTCATTAGTGTACTTTATTTATTTTTATTATTTAAATTCTTTATTAAATTTCTTTGTTTACTTATTTATTAGGTACAGGTTCTGACTAAGTAGCTTGGACTTGTAGCAATCCTCTTTTCTCAGCCTCCCCAATGCTGGCATTACAGGCATATGACACCATGCCTGATTTCAGTGGCTGGTGTGGCACACCTGGAATTCTGGGGCCAGAAGAGTACATGGTACCAGAGATCAAACCCGGGACTTTGTGCTTGCCAGGCAGGTGCTTAGACTGCTGAGTTATATCTCGAGCCCTTTAGTGTACTTTATTGTCAGCTATGGATCAGAGTTTGTTAGGATAATATCACAAAGTGAAATTCATTTCCTGGTTCTCAACTTTTATTCATTTGACTTGAATACCTTATTTTAATCGTTATTCACTTTCAAAGATACTGGATGATAATTCTATAGTGAGTAAACAGATCTCTCACCAGCCTGACCTTACTAGATCAAAACCTGATGAGTGGTACTCCATCATCTGAGCTTGGACCCCTTCTCTGGTGACTCAGGTGTGCATGTCACTTACCACTGAGTATCAGAAGAAAGGTAACTATGCTGCAAATTTCAAGGTAAGACAGACTGAGACCAGGAACTAAGGAAGCTGTGAGAATCACTATGGGGACTTAAGCAGGAAGGTGTTTGTTCTGACTGAATATGTCCCTGAAGAGATGGCATGTTTGAAAGTGCACAGAAGGTAGTACAAGCAATAAGGATAGCTTCTCCATGACAAGGTAACAAATTTCACTTGAATTCCCTTTTTCAGATTAAGCCAGGGCATATTGTAAGACAAAACGGGATCTTCTAAGGTAAATTTCTGGTACTAAGAAATAAACACTAACCTCACCAATGCCTGGCATATGTTACTAAAGACCTAATATGAATCACTAACTGTCAAATATTATAGTGGAGCTCACATAAACTAGCATAAACTAAGAAAGATAAAGAAGGTTTTTCCCCCTTTTACTTGTTCTGTCTTTCAAGGCAGAGTCTTCGATGGTTTTACATGGGCACTGTGGTCCTTTCACTGTGGGTTACTCCTCTGTCTTTTCACCACCATCTACCAGCATCTTCACTTAGGGCAGTTAAGACCCCTCTATGAAGCTGTCTGTGCTTTATGAAAAGTACAGAATGTATGGCCCTGTATCTGATACACAAAAATCTCTAGAGTTAGTATTTTTAATACTTGACAGAGGCTACTAGGGGGCTCTGAAACATCTGATTTTGGTCAATTTGGACTACAGAGCCTAAAGTAAGACTCTTAGCAAATGTAAAATTATCTTGTTAAACAAATGTTCTCCAATGAGATCCATTATTGTGGAAATGATATTTCATTTTCTGTGACAGCATAATATGCCATTATGCATGTATATCACTCATTTTTGTCCATTCATCCATTGGTGGGTACCTACTCTGGTTCTGTATCTTGGGTTTTGTGAATTCTGCACAATAAATGTGAGTATGCTCACATCCTGATAGTGTGTGGACATTAATCCTTTGATTATACACCAAAGAATGTTACAGCTGGATAATGTGGTAGTATTCTTTTTTGAGGAACTTACATACATATTTCTATAGCTGCTATACTAATGTACATTTTCAGCAAAGGGGAGAAGGGTTCCCTTTTCCCCTATAACCTCTTTTAGTATTTAATTATGTTTTGTATTCTTGATAATAGCTATTTTGACTATGGTAAGATAGAATCTTAATGTAGTTTAAACTTGTTTTTCCCTAAATACTAAAGATGTTGGACATATTTATATATTTATTGACTTTTTATACTTTTTGTTTTGAGAAAAGTCTATTTACCCATTTATTGATTTGGCTATTTGTTTTATGTAACATTAAATTTTCTGAGTTTTTTTTATATATTCTAGATATTAATCCTCTGACAAAGAGTAGTTAGGAAAGATTTTCTCTGGTGGTGGAGGTTTTAACTTTGTCAGTTATTTCCTTATTGTATAATAGTGTTTTAATTTGACAATTCCCATGCATAGATTTTTGCTATTGTCTACTGTGTTATTGAAATCCTATGCAGGAAATCTTGCTTATCCCTATGGTTTTGCATATTTTCTCTATATTTTCTTCTAGAAGTTTCCAAGTTCCAGATCTTGTACTTAGGTCTTTTTTGTTGTTTGTTTTCTTGTTCTGGTGCAGGGGATTGAACTCAGGACTTTATGCTTGGAAGGCAGGCACTTAAGCCTCTGAACTATATCTCTACCCCATACCTAGGTCTTTGATCCATTTTGAACAGATTTTTGTACAGGGTGAGAGACAGAAATATGATTTCAATCCAGTTTTCCCAGAAGAACTTGTTAAAAAGGCTGTTTTCTCTAAAATTTGTTTTTGGCACCCAGGTATTAGATAACTGTGTCTTTGTGGGCTTGCTTCTGTGTCATCTGCCTTGTATCCTGTGCCAGTGTCTTTGTGTCTATTTTTGTGCCAGTGCTATCTTGATTTATTATTGTCATGTAGTTTTAAGATCTTTAAAATGTATTTAGTCTAGGGTCTGCAGTGTCTCACTATGTAGATCAGACTCACAGTGGTTCTCCTGTTTTCAGCCTCCCAAGTGCTGGGTTTCCAGGCATGCACCACCACGCCTCGTTTCAGTCACCCAGGGAGCAGGGCCCACACAGCATGCTGGGGATCAAACCCTGGTTGCTGCACTCTTCCTGAGCAGGCACTTTAGTCTACTGAGCTCTCTGGCTGGCCCCTGAAATTGAGTATTATGATGCTTCTGCTTTTTTGCTCAAGATTTCTTTGGCCTTTGAAGTCTTTTGTGTTTCCATATAAGTTTTAGGATAATTTTTTCTACTTCTATGAAGAATGCCAGTGGTATTTTGATGGTGACTGCACTGAACATGCAGCTGGCTTTTGGTACCATGGCCATTTAATAATATTAACTCTGCAGACTGAGGAACATGAGATAATAATACTGTCCTTTAATTCCTTTCTTCAGTGTTCCTATAATTTTCACTGAAGCTTTTTTTCAAAAGAGGTTTTTTAAAAAAGTTATTGAGGATAATTTTTTTTCTAATTTCTATCATAGCTAATTCATTATTATGGTATATAAAAACTTTTTATTTAATGTTGAGTTTGTATCAAACAAATTTGCTGTATTTGTTTATCAGAGAACCTTTTGGTGCCACCTTAGTTTCTTCTACGCATGGGATGATACAATTTGCAAGGAAGGATAATCGACATCTTTCTTATTTGTGTCTTTATTTCTTTCTATTGCCTAATTGCTCTAGCTGGAATTTCAGTTGCTATATTGAATGAGAGTGGGGAAACTGGGCATCCTTCACTCTTTCCAGATTTTAGAGGAATTACTTTCACTTATGAAGCCTGAATTTTTATCATACTTCTTATCTTTCTGTAACAAAAAGCCTCTTCTAGCTTTTTCTAACACAAAAAGCCTCTCCTTGATTTTTGTTATGTAACTAACTTCTTTTTGTGGGAATAAAATAAAATAATGCCTACCTTACATATTTTTGTGACAATCATAAAGATATAGTACATTGTAAGAGCTAAAAAATATTTACATGCACAAATAAATTATGTCCGTAAATGGCACTAGCTGCTAATGATCAATCGCTGATAATCCCGTCCTGCTGGGCATGACTGCGGGTGGAGGCCTGAGGGACATCACTGCAGACTGTACTTCAAGGTGGCAGTGATTTATAGTGTGTCAGTCAGGCTTGACTAGGTTACCCTGAAACAATGAATTAAGCCACTAGATCTCAGAATATATAATAACTCAAAGAACCTAATGCCAAATAAGTTAACATCAAAGTTTTCCACTCACAGTTAGCTTGTTAACTTCGGCTCCTGGTTCACTCACGAGAACCTTTCTGAGACTACCATTCCAGCCACAGGAGTCGAAAATGTGTGGCTACTTGGTCAGGATTTAATTTTAATATTATTTATTTACAGTACTTCGATCCCACTTGAATGTACCTAATATTACTATTATTTATCCACATTTCCTCCATCTTAAAATGAGTTTGAATTGATCATATGTCATTCATAGAGTGACAGTCATTAAACATATGCTCTCTAGGCTTCAAGGCCATCCAGTGGAGCAGGTGCCATCACTTACCTTTCAGAGTGAGAAAGTTAAAGCTTGGTGGCTAAATATCTTCTCAAGAGCTAAGTAGGCAACATGTGATAGAGAACAGTTAATTTCATACATATGTATTATTTCTCACTACCTATACACTGGTCTCTTGCCCAATAAGGAAATTAAAGAAAGGATGTACCTGAAGTCCTACTGGTAATGGGACAAATTGTTTTTTCTTGATGATTGGAAATTCTTTTCTTGTGACCTGAGCTATACCTCAGTCTTTACTTATATTCCGAAAGCTATAAATAACTCTTTCATGCATTGAATCTCAAAATAATCTGGGGTATCATTCATATTACAGTAAAATTTATGGATTAGGTCATGTTTTCCACTTTGTGTTATTTAATGAGTAAAAATAAGTTCTCTAGGTGATTATATTTCTAGTCATGAGATATGAAATCTCTTGGAGGGAATTTAATTAAATAGACATATTTTACTTTCCTTAAAATTATATCATACAACTATAATTATATTATAATTATAATTAATTGTAACAAGTATGACATTATATTATGAATTAATATAATCAATAATTACATTATTAATTATTACATAACTATAATTATATCCTAGTGATATAAGTGTTGTCTGGGAAGGCAATATATTGTGATACAAAGCATCAGCTTAGGGTTCTTATGTATTAAATCCTCCTTCTACTTCTTGCATCTATGTACCCCTGTAAAATATACTTATTCTTTGCTTTAAATTTCTCATCTGTAAAATGAATTAGACAAGGCTTACTTTCTATATTTTTGTGAACAGTAAAGAGATATGGAATTTTTGTAAACTTTAAAGTGAAGTTTTTGCTCAAAGAAATATTGCTCAAGAATACTTAAGTGAAGAGTGAACGGTATCTACATGTGCCTGGCGTACAGAAAACAGTAAGCACTGAGCAGGCTCTGTGCTCAGGAGTAGCTCAGGGGAGGGAAAAGCCACAGTGCGGCCCAGTGTGAAAGTTAATGTATCCCAATTCAAATTATGATTTTATGTATCATAAATTTTTATGCTGATGGGGTAGTAGATAATTTATTTTGTGACCTATTCACTAACAATACATAGTCTATATTTTAGTATTCTAATAGATGTTTATATCTCTCTGATCTCCCGGAGTCTGATGACCTTACATGTGGACCTTTCAGTGGCTAGATTATAGGGGTTTACAGCCGACTTGCTTTTAGGAGGTTGGGCTATTCCTTCAGCCTTGTCCTTCGGCCACAATTGGTAGCTATTCCAAGTAACTAAGATAATAAGTGAAGACATTTGCTGTGACAAGATTGCGTGCAATAGCCTGGGTGTGAAGGACTTTTCTTTGAGATTACTGGCCCAATCTGATAACTATGGAAAGTGACATGGAAAATAATAGGGAATTGCATCAAATCTGTCCATCTAGCAAGCTAAATAGTTATTATGCTTAGTGATTTTTATAACATCACACTAACAGTACTTTTAAAATGTTAAATTACAGCTATTATAACTTTTCTATGAATTCTATTCATGAAATTAGAGGAAGTAAAACATGAGATGACACAATTTGGAAGACATGATTGAACATTTTCAGTATCATTGTACTTCTCAGTATAAAGACATTTTAGGTTTTAAAATACTTATATACAGTAGGGAAAGTTTTGCCATATAAAGAAAGCAAATGTATTAAAATAATATGCTCCTTTAAATTGTTAACAAGCTTAAGTTACTTAATGAGAATTACAATTGATGTGTATATAAATGGTAATATTGTGTGGAAAGCTGAATTTTACAGGGAAAGGAAATATATAGTTCTTTACCTCTTTTCTTCTTCAACATTACATGATACTTCTCTTCTGGGTCAGCTTAAGAAATCTCATGCCCATCAACAGATGAATGGATAAAGAAAATGTGTTACTTATGCATAACGGAGTACCACTGTGACATAAAGAAGAATAAACACGAGTTATTTGTAGGAGATGAATGCACCTGGACACCATAAACCCAAGTGAAATAAATCAGACGTACAGCTGAAATGTCACATGGTTTCTTTTGTATGAGAGCCCCAAAATATATGTAGCAGAATAAAATAGAATAGGAAAAATAGAGATCTTTTGCAAAAGGGAAGTAGACAAGAAGCGAGGAAAGGGGCTACGAAAAGAATTAAGACGTGTCATGTACATGTACCAACTCCCCTTGAGGAATGTAATCACTGTGTACTGAAAATGAGTACTAATGGAAAATAAATTTTGAAATAAAATTGAAAAGAAAATATTGTTCAGGCAAAAGGAAGAATTCTAGTATTCATTGTAGCCTGACTATTTCATTTTGGGATGGCATCTAGAGAAAAACAGGCAAAGAATGTATAATTTGGAAATTATATGTACTCAGAATTATTGAACCCTTAGGGATTTCAGCACACAAGATTCCAGGATGCCACTCGCAGAAGACATCACGATTTTTCTGGGGATATTTTAGATATTCATTCACAGCAGCTCAGTAGCCCTTGTTTTTCTCTCTCTTGTGATTGTCTCTGCTTGACTCAAGAAGATAAGTCCAAATAACATAATTACACATTGCCTTTTTTTTATTTCCAAAGCCCCAAGTGGCTGATGGCATGTCCAAGGAGTTTCAGAGTGGAAATAAAACACAATGATAATTTGTAGTCCTGTTCTATTGATCTATCATGGCCTTAGATACTCTGATCAAATTCTAAAGCTGATCTCATTGTTTATTAACTTATTTCCAAGATACAAGGGCAAATTAGGTTATTTTTAGTTGTTATTTTTATACAGTAATAAAATAAATGCTCATTATGGAATATTTGTTAAATACAAAAGCATAGTCACTAAATCATAAGTAAATCTCTTATAATCTGACTATATCTATTTCCAAAGTTTCCTCCATATGTAAGGATTATTTACTTGATTTCAGCATTGTTGGCATTTTAAGGAGAACAATTCTTTGTCTCTGGAGGTTATCTTCTCAATTCTGGGCTGTTTGAAGCCACCGTCAACTCTATTGCCTAGATAACAGCCGAATGTCCTTTCCCTATTACCCAGTTATGAGAAAGTGTTCCTAGACATTTCCACATGTCATGTTAGGCCATGGAGCAGGAGAGAAGACTGACTTTGTTTTGAGCCACTGTTAAGATATTATAATAAAATTCCACAAAATTTGTACACAATATAAATTGGTGGCTAAAAATCTCTTAATTTCTCTTGCCTTAAAGATTCAAAATGTTGAGAATTCAATGAGCACTAAGAAAATTCATAACTACAAAGAATTCTTAAACAGATGCTGAACTGTTAAATGAATAATATTTAAGGCTCATATTTTTAAGTATTTATTTCATTTTAAAGTGAAACTACAAAATATTGTTATGTTAAGGGGCTTTCAAACTTCTTTAACTTGTTTCCTCTTTTGTTACAACTTCTATGGCACAGGATTGTTAAAGACTTTCTTTCAGCAAGCACTGCACATCTATTATATACTACGTGCATTGGGGTGGGTTATGGGAGAGACTGTGGTAGTAGACATATGATAGACAGGTAGGAAAAGCAAAGATGATGCTTACCCTTTGTGCTAAGTGTGTGAAAGAAAGAAACATTCTGAGAAGCAGATTGAAGTTTGTATCAAGCAAAGTTTTACCACAGAAACACACATAACACAAAAGTATAAGAAATTACAAGATTGGCCTATGACGATCAGCCACACAGTTGGATAAAGAAGCATGCAGAGGGTGTCAGCACACTGGAGGCTGAAGGATTCAGTTGAAGACCTGGCACTCATTGCAGTGCAAGTCTGTATCAGGAGGGCTATGGTTCTGTGATAGAAGGCTGGTGAGTCTATGCCAGAAGGCTGAAAGACCTAAGCCAAAAGCCCAAGAGTCTGCGTGAGGAGCCAGAAGGTGACGTCCAAGCCAAAGGCAAAGACTGAAGCTCTTCCAAAGAATGGAAACCCATCTTTCCACCCTCATTTCCCTTTTATTCTATCTAAGCCACCAGCCACCCTAGGGTGGGTCCTCTATACTGTAGAGTATAGATTTGTTCAGCCTGTTTAGCTAATCTTCTATACTTCTGAAGTTGACATAATCAATCGATTACTATAAAGTTGCTAAAGCAATCATGGAAAGTCTGTTTAATGTCTAAGCTTATCATTAATATGCAGGAGCTGAGATAAAATAAGACGCCAAAATTGAGAGGGAAGCTCAGTTGGATAAGGAAGGTGCAGAGATCAATGATACTAAGAAATGGGAGGCAAGATACCCACAAATACTGCTATCCAAAGTGCAGTCCACTGACTACTTGCCATTTTTGCAACCTGTTTTCAATCTGCAACAAGACTATAAGGATGCAAGAGAATTTGAACCAATGCACTGCATCTTTCAACAAGAAAACCTTGCTAAAATGAAAAGTCCACTGAATGCAGGAGTTTGCTGAGTCAGTTAATATATGCATATTTGGCTATCAGACTCTCTCAGTAATAATTCCAGAACTGGATACTCTTGGTAGTACTTTTAATAGCATAAGACAAGATTGGAAATGTCAGATGTCAGCCCAACTATGGCCTTAAGATCAACCTAAGGATTCTCAATTTTATCCAATAGTAATGAGAAATTATTGATGTGTTTAATCAGGAGATAAGAGTACCCTCTGTTAATGAAACAGGTAACCCAATGCTCTTGAAAACATTTTATAAATGCTAAATTGCCAGTGAGTATGATTTTGGAGCTCAAAAATCTCATTCAATCAGCCTTGTCTAGCCATTGTGTCAGTGGTCTTCTAGATTAGTTTAATTAACATATGTCATGAATGTCTTGGGACCATATAGCACCACTTTTTATTGTGACAAGTATATTCAACATTATTTTGAGATTCTTTCTGAAACAAATATTATTTTATGCTTGGGAAAGAAATGACTTATATCCCCCTAGCTCAGGACTAGGACTTCAAAATAAATCATTTATTGACAGTCAGTAGAGCATGCTCGCATCCATATAACTTATTATGATCATGTTATTCACTTGTATATATTTTCCTTAATAAATGTTTAAAATCTAGGAACTTCATATCTGTTCTTCATTCATTAGGAAATTTTAGTGTTTCATCAACAGAAACTTGTGAGTTATTTTCTTATTACGCAGACAAATTCTAGGTGATGGAAAAACTGGCATTGATTGATTTACCCAGGAAATAATAATTCCTGTCTTTGTTCTTTCCTTCTTTTACCATTTCATAAACTTCTTCACTTTATTTTTATTTTTTAAAGTGAATAAAAAATTCATAAAATCATTAAGAATGCTACAAAATTTCACTAAACAAAATAATAGGAATTCAACAATGGTTGTTATATTACATGTCTTCAAATTAGTTGTTCAGATTACCAGAAATAATCATATAAAGTTGGTCAAAAATGTTATAAAAATTAAGAAGAAAAAAATTAAGCATTAATCACTTATTTTAATAGACCAGAAGAAATTAGCAGTACAATTATCCACACTATCCTGTATATAAATAAATGTATCTTGTTTTCTTTCCTTCTTTTCCTATCCTACTTGTTGTTTCCCCTTCAACAGATACTTTCCCTTTCACAGTATCTATTGTACCTTTCAGATTTAATTTTTTCTTTCTGCTTCCCTTCCTGGGCTGTCCAGAAGAACTAAAAACACCATATGACACGTGGTTTATAGGAACACAATTTGTCATAGCTAAATCTTGGAAACAACCCAAATGTCCATCAACTGAAGAGTGAATGAAAAAGATGTATTTTTATACAATCAAGTATTACTCAGCAATGAGAAAGATAAACTTGAAGGTTTTATAGGTAAATGGTTGTAAATAGAGACCACACTCATAAGTGAAATCAATCAGACCCACAGGCATAAATATCGTATTATCTTACTAGTGCAAGAACCTGTGCGCTTCATTCTTGATCAGGTCCTTCTTTCGCTCTTGCACTGTTTCCCTTCTTTCCCCCTTTCTGATCTTCCTTCCTTCTCCCTTCTCTCTTCTTTCCATCTTTCCTTTGTTCTTCTGTCCTTTGTCTCTTCCTTTCTCTCACTATGATTTACTGAGCACCTGTATGATGGACACATCTATGCTAGTCCCTCAGAGTAAAACAGTCAAAAAGACATACACAGTCTCTGACTAAAAGACATTTCAGTCTTGAAGGAATGCTGGTGCCTGAGGAGATCCACACTCAGTGTGATCTGGGCCACAGGAAGAAGCATATGGTATATATCAGACAACAAAAACAAGGCGCCAGCTTGGAACCGTGGCCAGAAGAGCTTCAGGAATAAAAGGGTATCTAAGCTGAGGTCAAAGAGTGAGACATTATTGTATTGAAGTTAGAGATGGTTGGGTGTTTTTGTACAGAGTTATATGTGAACGCTCGATGGAACACAAATTTCAATAAAAAGTGGTCCACTTTTTTCTTAACATTTTATTAATTTTAATGAGAAAGAAATAACAATGAAACAGTTTCCAAACAGGTTAATAGGAGAGTTACAATAATATTGTTGTCGTTGTAGTGGTTATTCACAGTACAAATGCAGACATGATCTCTTGTCTAAACAATATTAGTACAAATCAGGGTGGGTCAAATAGCTCAGTGGATTTAAGGACCTGCAAGCAGACACAGGGGCTGGGGGTTCAATCCATAGGCCTGCCGTGCTAGCCCCGCCCCCAGGGTGCACTGAGATGGCCATTGAGACTGGGCGTGGTGGTGTGTACCTATAATCCTAGCTCTTGGGAGGCTTTAAACAGGCATATCACTACTGAGTCCGATCTAGTAGTGAGACCCTGAACACCCTGTAGACCCTTTCCTAAAATACAAAATAATAATAATAATAGTAATAATAGTCTTTCTTCTCATTGAACTAAAAGAAAGAGGCTGTATATTTATCCTATTTTGTTTATATATATACACACACACAAAATAGGATATATATATATATATCCCCTTTTTTGTTCTGTTAATATATATATATATATGTATAACAAAATGACTGTACTTGACCAGTGTCTACTTTGGAAGATTTGAAAATATATCTCCCTCTAATACCTTATATTTTAGTAAGTATGAAACAGTGATTATAAGTATGGACTTTAGCGTCAGATTGCCTAGATTTATACTCAAAATCTGCCACAATAAGGACAGTTTTGGCTGATTAGTCTGGAAGTCTCTATCCTCTTTAGTAAAGTGGAGCGTGTATGAATCATTATGGAACTAACCATATCTTCAGACTTAAAATTTATTTGTAACATGATTGGAAATATACTTGTCACATAATTTAAGAAAGTTAGGTGTGAAATCAAAGTGGGATTAAAGAAGGAAGAGATAGGAAAGTAGAAAGTAGATCACAAAAGGCTTCATAAATAATGCTAATGACTGTGGACTTTAACTTTATGACAATGAATAATATCTGTGGAATTTCAGTAGGTAGATGACTACGATTGCCTTTTATAGAGATTCTACTAGATAAGGAAAGGAGAATTGATTGAAAGGGGGCAAGGTCAGTACCAGAACACCACACAGAAAAATACCCAAGAATTACAAAGCAGAATGAAAAAATTTAAATGTGATGTATGTGGGTGACAAGATATTATGTGTCCTTAGATATTCAGCTGCTGACTGGCTTGCCGTGGGCAGAGTTCACTATAGCAAAGCAAGAGAAGAGAACAGGTGTTCCAATCTGTGAGTTGCTTTTCTGGTTAATGATGCTTTAAGACTAATCATTGCTCATTCTTCTCCCCACTTCCTTCCCTACTCCAAATAACTTGGGTTTTTGTTCATCTTAATGTGGGGACTTTCTTTGTGCTGATAACTTTGCTCTTGGGAACTGTCCACTATTCTGCTGCATTAAAACATAAACCACCTTTAAAGAATAATGAAGGGACATTATGCAGGCAGCTGTCAAGAGAATGATTGGAACTTAGTCCTGAATGCTATATCAAACACTGCAGATTTTAATCTGTCCCATGAAGGCTTTGTGAAACCCACACCCATGATGGAAAAAGGGGGATTAATCAAAGAATGAATATGTTCAACACTTATTGCAAACTCAGCATAGAATGAAGCAACCTGGAGAATATCGAGGAGATGCTGCCCTGAAGTTGTCTAGTTTAAAAATTAAAAGTAAACTCATATGAAGACAATGAAGCATTTAAAACAATATCTAAGAAGGTGTTATAGCTATATGTATAGCTTCAACGTGTAGTGTCTAGATACTCAGAAAACAGTGAATTCATGGGGTTCAAGGAGTCAGAAAAACATTTCTGGAGGAATTTATTGAGAGTTCTCTCTGGTCCTTGTCCAGGAAGCTTATATTTGTAATACCATGGATATATTACTGAAATTCCATCACGTTAATTTCTGTTTGCTTTTTTTTTGAGACAGGGTCTCACTATGCAGTTCAGGCTGGCTTTAAGCTCATTTTGTAGCTCAGGCTGGTCTTGAACTCACAACAATCCTCATGCCTCAGACTCCCGAGTGCTGAGATTACAGGTATGTGCCACCATGCCTGGCACATCATGTTAATTTTAATCTACTACACCCAATGCAACTCACAGCAAGAATAAAGATGTATTTGTAGTAATGTAGAGAAAGGGGTATAAGTCCAGTCATGATGATAGCTACCCAGAACAAAGGCCTCAACCCAAGGCTGAGCCCAGGTTTTATTTATTCGTGAAGAAAGGAGTAGCACGAGGATGAGTAACTGTGTGAATGGCAGAAGGTAAGAGACTGAGAGCTGGGCTAGGTAGGAGGCCTGCATCCACTTTTGCAATATGCAGAGAAGGATATGCAGAAAGAGTAATCTGTACAACACAACTGAAATAGTATCAAATATTTTGGGGTCAGTGCTTCAGCTCTGATGTGCAATCTTTCAATCCCCAGGAAGTCATAGCGTCTGTCTTGAGGCTCAATCTCAGCCAACAGCACGGAGCACTGGCTCTTCATCTTGTCTCAACCTGGCCCACACTAGGGAGCACCAGGTGAGGGTTCTGGGGAAACATGCCCGTCATCTTCAAGGACTACTACTAGCACCTTGAGTAGACCACAATGCACTGCTGAAAGCCAGTTGAAGGGATAGGGAAAAGTCTCAGCCAGCTCTGCACAGATCAGTACATAGAAATAAGGTTAGGACCAGCCAAAATAGAGGTGATTACTCCTCTTCCCAGGAGAGTCAACCAGGTGACCCTCCACAGAACAGAGTAAATGACAGAATGGAGTGGCAGGAGAGGTAAAGATATGGATGTGTGAATGAGTGTGCCATGCTGGTGGCATTTCCTTGTGAGGCCTGGAGAAGTGGCAGGGATGCTCTGAGAGTCAGTGGGAAAGAAGGACAATCAATTGTCATGTCAGTGGCAATGGATGGTTTTGAAGCCAAAAGAAAATACAAACACATTGGAAAGCCCAGTGAGGGCTCTACTTAGAGGTGCTACAGAAAAAATAATTAAAATATCCCAGTTAGTGGGGGAGAATGGTTATCTGAGCTCCCATGGTAATTCAGGATGTCATTTAGACATCCTGGCCAGGTCAAGCAACTCAGTGCATGCTGTGTCTCCTCCCATTTCACAGACATTTGGGGAATTAAGGAGAACTGCACTTGTGAAAGTGCTTCAGGCAGCGTATGTGAGCGTCCTATGTATTCTTGCTGTCCTGGCTGCCATCTTCACAAGATTTCCTTGTCTTGACCAAATACTTTTTCCAAATTCAATCTGAGTAGCTGACTCAGAGGCTTTTTGCTAGTCCTGTAAGACATATTCTTTTTATTTGCTGTTATTTTATGTTAAAGAGGAAAAAATCCAGAAAAAAATAACGAGAATATAGACAGAAATAAAGCAACAGAAAATAGCAAGAATGGTGCATAATTTCAAGTCAAGAATAGGAAAATAACAATTGTCATATTATGTATTGTTATCAAACTTGTTCAGATTACCAGGCATATAAAATTGGTCAAACAATTAAACATTAATTCTTCCTTTCAATAACCCTTAACCTTTCCTTGTCCTTTTTATATTGGTAGCAGTTAATGTTTAAAAGCTTTACTTTGACCAATTTTATATGCTAGTATTTGTAATCTGAGCAACTAAGTACACTGAAGACAAAAACGTGCAGTATGACAACACAGCTGAATACCTTTCACCTTGTCTTTGCAAATGTACATCATCTCTAATATCTATTATTTTTATACTTTCTTTAAACTAAACTAAAAGATGTACTCTTTTCAGGGCTAGCCAGATAGTGCAGTGGACTAAAGTGCCTGTTTAGGCAGGCTCAATGACTGGCATTCATCCCTGGCATGCTGTGTTAGCTCTGTCCCTGGGGCAGCCTGAGACGATGAATGAGACTGAGCATGGTGGCCCCGCGCCTGTAATCCAGCACTTGGGAGGCTGAAAACAGGAGGATCACTACAAGTCTGATCTGGGTAGTGAGGCCCTGTAGGGCCCATACTAAATACATTTAAAAAAATGCTCTTTCTTATCACATTGCCTTATAAAATTCTCTTGATAATTGTGTTCTTTGGTACATTTTCATCTCTAGTGTCTTTTCTTTTTATATACTTTTTAATTTATGGTAAAAAAGTAAAATAAAATTTTATAAAATATAATTGGAGAATAAATATAGTTAATACATTGTCTTGTTATTGTTAAGATATGGGCATAAAAGTTCTTGAAACAATATTAACACACACCTTTCTTTTTAATGAACTAAGAAAAACTACTAGAATAGTTACCTTGTTTTTTTTTCTTTACCCTTTTCTTCTTTTCTATTTTCCCCATTCTAGTTTCTTTTCCTCTTGAACAATTTCCTCCTATTTCACAATATCTATTGTACATTTTGAATTTTATTTATTCTTTCAGTTTCTCACACCGAGGAAACAGTACAGTGTTTACAGAGGTGAGTCTTGCTTATTTTACTTACGAATATGAACTCCAGTTGTATCCATTTACCTATGTAAGTCTCAAATTTATCATTTTATGTACATCTGGTTTGAGAGAATTCAGTGTGGCTAAACAACCCAACAAAACACAGAGTATGCTCATATTTTGTAATCTGAACAACTGAATTGAAGACAATACTGACATAACCACCACTGTTGGAGCAGGCCAGATAGCTCAGCAGACCAAAGCCCTGCTTGGGCAAGCTTAGGCAAGTGTAGGGGCTGCAGTTTGATTTCTAGCATCACATGCTGTGCCAGGCCCGCTCCCATAGTGGGCTGAGCTGGCCACAGAGTCTGGGCACAATGGTGGTGTGTGCCTATAATCCTACCTATAGGGAGGCTGACAGCAGGAAATCAGTATGACTCCGAGCTGTGTAGTGAGACCCTGTGACAACCGAATATATTTTAAAAAACGTTGATTTCATATCATGTTGTTCAGTGCACTTCTGTATTTTTTCTAATGCTTTTCTTTACTACATTTTATTCTCTTTAAAATTTAAAAAATTTTAAATAAATTTATAAAGGAAAAACATCGTAAACTGAGTTTACCATTTAACAGTGAAGAGGTACGATCTAAATGAATATTTAAGGGCCTGCCAAATAGCTCAGCACGTTAAAGTGCCTGCTCAGGCAGAAGCAGAGGTTGGGAGTTCAATCACTAGGCTGCCATTCCAGCCCCCACCCCCACCCAGAGCACTCTGAGAGACTGGGTGTGGTGGCCCCCATGGCTGTAATCCCAGTACTTGGGAGGCTGTAAGCAGGAGGATCACTGAGTCTGATCTACACAGAGAGACCCTGTGCACCCTGTCCTAAAATACGTAAATAAATAAATAAATAAATAAATAAATAAATAAATAAATAAAATGAATTTTTAGTCTTTGGCTTGAGGGTGAGGACTTTGTGGTCATGGACTGAGTTCACTGTTTCTGAGTTCCTCACAGGACATTGCTTCTCTCTAAGGAAGTCCCTGTCCACCCTTGTTGTTTTTTGTACTGGAAGGGGCTGACTTAGCACCTTACAAAGGGTTACACTGTGTTTTGCAAGGAAATGCTGCACATTTTTTTCCTGCAGGTTCCTATGTAATGAAGATTCACAAAGACATGACTTTTGATGGATGACTGTATTTAAGAAGCTATTTAAGGAGCATTGGTTTTTAAAATTTTTTTCCTTAGGATCAGCCTCTTAAACTGCTCTTTCTCAGTAGCTTCATTCTGACAAGAAACACTCTGCTTGCATTTCACTTTTATTTTTAGGCATTTGCAAATGATCCTGTCCTGAAATAGTTATCTCCTCTATCCAGAGGGAGGCAGAATAATGTCAGGATTCATGGGGTCACTGCATAAATACTCACCCAGCAAGTGAACGGTAGGAGACCCTCTTGTAGGAATTGAATATAGAGGGATGTAAGGCCACCAGGCCTTACCCTCAGGAGTGTGCAGGTTTGTGAGAGTGCAATTCATTACAGTGATGCTGACTGCTATGAAGAGGGAATACTGGGAGCTGCCGGAGCCCTTGAGGTATAAAAAATGGCATTGAACAGACTTAAGTAGTAATGAAATATCTAATTTGTATTTTTAAAAGATATTCCTGAATCCAAGTTTGTTTGTTTGTGTATTTATTTATCATAATTTTTTTTTTTTTTTTGGTATTTTAGGGAAGGGTCTACAGGGTGTTCAAGATCTCACTACTAGATTGGACTTGTAGTGATCAGCCTATTTACAACCTCCCAAGAGTGGGATTTACAGGCACACAGCACCACACCCAGTTTTTTTTTTTATCTTTTATATCTAGTTTATTTCATTGGCTTGTGTTTAAGTTTCATTCACATGGGATGTATCAGTGCTTCATTTCTTTTTATAGTTGAATACTATTTATTGTGGGGATGTACAACGGTTTTTGTTTGTGTATATGGTATACTGGGAATTGAACCCAAGACTTTTATACTGAGCTACATTCTTAGCTCTCCTTCTCCCTTTTTCTAAGGCAGGGGCTGGATAAATTGTTAAAATGCCCACCTGAGCTCAAACTTGGTTTCATGAGACAGGGTCTTGCTGTATAGTCCAGGCTGGCCCCAAATTCATGGTGAATGAATTCCTCAGTTTGCCAAAGTGCTGGGATTACATGCATGCACTCACCTTAATTTGTTTAACCCTTCATCTGTGAATGAACATTTGGGCTGTTTCCTGCCAGACTGATGGGCTTAGTTGGCCCTGGGAATGTGTGGAATCCTGGCAACTATTACAACTGAAGTGCCCCAGCATGAATATGAATTTCCTTGAAATTCCTAGACCTAGGGCTTGTAAATTATTACCCTTTGGGGTCTTTTATTCTTACAGGTTTTTTTCTTTCTTTTTCTTTTTCTTTTTTTTTTTTTTTTGTATTTGATACTTGAAAGACTTTGTGATTCTTTAACATCAGAAAATTCCATAACGTCGTTTTCATTTGGTTTTCTCTCTGGTGTTGCATCCCAAACCATGCCAAATGTTTGTTTCATATGAAGCATCACAGACTCCAGTTGTACAAATGGTACAAGTAGCTCTCAAGCTGCCTGGTCATAAGAATCACTGGAAATACTTAACAAGTGCAGACGGCCAAGTCCCATCCCCAGATTGCTTGATTTAGAAAGGCTGAGTGAACCCCAGCAATCTGCATCATTTGAACACTTATGAATACATAAGTAGACAACTTATGTATTTATTTGAGACAAGATCTCACTACATAGTCTTGAACTCACTATGTAACCTAAACTTGTTTGAGCTCACTGTGATACTCCTGCCTCAACCTCTTGAGTATTGGAATTAATAACTTGTACCCACATGCCCAGCTAGAAGTATTTTTTTAAAACATAAATTTAAAGATATGTTGAAAATAATTAAAGTCCACACCCAGTTTTGATTACTGTTTCAGTAAGCCCCAGTCCCTGTGCCTGCTTGCAGGTACTTTCATCCTTTGACTTCTTTGGCTGGCCCCTAAAACAATTTTCTTAAACTAAAAACTTTCATGTCACACAATCTACAGATTTAAAATGCAAGATTTGTGGGCTCTGGGAATAAAATTCAGTGGCACAGCACCTGCCTGGCAGGCAAAGTTTGATTTCTGGTAATAAAAAAACAAAACAAAACAAAAAACAACATTGCAAGATTCAATAGATTCCAACATATTAATGGAATTATATGACCATAACCATGATCAAGCTTACATCATTTTTGTTATTCCAAGTCAAAACACTACCCATAACCTTTGCCCACTAATCCCTCCCTTCCTAGGGAACCACTAAGTCACTCTCCAGCCCCATAGAGCTTCTGCCCTGAGAATTGTTTTCTTTTTCTTTTCTTCAAAATAGATGATGTCTATATCAACAGCAAAGACCCCAACTTGTCCAAGTAAATGTAAATCTTGCAAAGTGAACACTCAAAATATATTAGTGCAAAACCAGATGCCCAAAGCAGAAACATAATTTGCATATAATCACTCTTTTTTTCCCCTCTTTTCTATAAAATTTGTGTATAAGAGGAATTACAGTGTATAAGTCTGTGTGTCTTATTTACTTCACTTATTACTATGGTTTTAAAGTTTATCCATTTTCTTAAAAATTCATTTGATCCTTCTCTGATTTGTCAAAAAGTTTAAGCACTGCCAAAAAGACCAAGTCCAAACTCTTTCCTGGAACTCTAGACAAAATCTTATTCATAAGCCTCATAAAGGAAGATAACATTGCCAACATACAATGGCACAGGGAAACATTTCTATTTCAAAAAAGGTGAATGGTGGGGGTATAGCTCAGTGGTAGGAGCATTTGACTGCAAAAAAGGTGAATGGTGATGGATCTAAAGCAAGACCAAAATTGACCAAGGCAACCATTAAATCCTATAGCTCCATGTCCAGCACCCAGGGCAACTTCTTTCTTTGATCACTCTTTGTGGGTTACTTTAGATGTTCTGTGTTCTGAGCATCTCCAACTTTATTGAGTCTTCAATGGACTTTCAGCTTCAATCACAGCTTCATGCAGTGACCTCCCAAGAGCATACCTGGCCTTCCAGGCCTTCATCTGAAATCTGGGTGGAAGCCTTTCTGATCCTACAACTCTACATGCCTGTAGAAATCAGCTCCTTAATGCCATGGCCTGCTTCCAGCTGAAGCAGTAGCCATGCCCCAAGAATTGTGACTGCATCAGCTTCTGAGTGCCTGCAAGGCTGAGCACTGTGGACTGTATCCCAAGGCAGGTCACGGCTGCCATTCTCTTTTTCCTTCACAGTGGAGTGGGTTTCTCTTCTCAAAACAAAGTTTCTACTTTTGCAACTTTGAGTCTGAAAAGGATAGGGTCTTGCTGGTCCCTAAGGCTATTACCCCAACTCCTATTGATGACTCTCTCCTCCTTGTCTTTCAGTTTCCTTCTTGAACTTGAATCTTCCTAGATCCCTTTCTGAATAGCACTGTATGAACCACCACTTTGTCCCATCCTCAGTCACTTTCTGTCCCATCACTTTCCTTACAGCTCTTATCTGAGACTGGAACTTCTTACATTATAAATTTGTTTCCTTATTTTCATTGTCTCCCATCAGACTACAAGCTTCTTAAAAGAGATCCTTTATTTCCTCAGCAGAAATTTGTGTTTTCATACATAATCCAATGCCTGAAGTCCTTAATAAGAAGAAGGCATGGACCAATGGGCACTCAATGATGGGGCCAGTGTAGCAAGAAAATCAAATCATAGTCTACCTCTAGCTATGTTATTAGGTAAGTGACTGTGTGACTTTGGGTTTCATTATTAAAGTCTGTCAAGAAATGGGAAGAGGGATTATGGTAATCACTTTGCCCTCATCAACAAGCAGGATCACAGGGCCTCTAATTATAAAGCACATTGGCAGTGCAAATATCCAGGGAGAAAAGCATCAATTCATGACCCATGACTCAGGAAGCAGGTAGTCAGAACTACAGAACAATGACAAAAGTGGCAGTGTAGGGGGGGCGAGGAGCCGACTCATAACATTTGCACAGTAATTCATGCCACACAAAAAGGAACACCTAAATTTGTTGCAGAAAATCATTCAGACTTGAAAAAAATTATTTAAGAAATGGAATGAATGTTCTAGAAAAAGTCGTGTTAATGTTTACCTTTTGAGTCAAGAGTTCACTGTTCAGGTTCTTTTTCACCCAGTATGCCTTTTATGCCCAACAAATTAAATTATTGGGCAGAATAATTACATGTAAATGTAACTGGTCTATTAGTCTCAAAGGCCCAATTTTCTAGCCCTTTGTTGCCATCTGAAATGTCAAATTTATTATTCCCCCCTCCTTTACTGTAATTCACACAATTCAAATTTATTATTCACTGAAATACATACAACATCCTGTTCTAAATAGAATATAAAAGACACAAATGGGCACTATAGCTGTTAGTGCTGATGATAGTAAGATGTTGTTTTAATTAATAAGGTGATCCAAATTAATTACATAGATTATGTTAAGGAAAAGAAAACATTTTATAACAGAAGTGTCACCTATATACAGGCTTCCTAGTCCAAAAACCACTTGCTTTTGAGAGAACTAATGTTCTCACTCTGTTATATTTTCATAGCTTTCCAGGGCTCAGAAGAAAAGGGACTGGGCAATAAACATTTATGATGTGAGCCTGGAAATGTTACTTAGCTTCTCTGATCACCCATTATCTTATCTATGAGGATAAGCCTGTATTGTGCCAGTGACATCCAGGAGGAGTGAAAGATGGGAAGTGGTATTTAAGCAATATGGGAGCTGAAAATGTTACATCAAAGAGGAGCTATATTTTACATAGCGGATATTTGCTGATTTTTCCTGCTTACTGTTATTTTCACTGCTTTCATTGATAGTGAAAGACATTAGCTTCATTTTTTGACTGCTCCCTCCTTTACTGTAATTCACACAATTCAAAGTGCATTTCATAAAGGTCTATAAGTGGCCATATGGCATAGGTTTGGCCAGTTGAACATTCTATCACTTTGTTCTACATGATTGGTTTAGAGATGGGTGTGAGACGTGGACAAAATCATTGAGACTTAATTCTGGTATGTGTAGAGAAGTGATGAAAAAGATATGTATGTCTTGGAAGTAATCTGGTATGGTGTAGAGCACAGAAGATGGGTGATGTTGAGTTTTAATGGCATCTTTTGAGATCTCAATCTAGCTGCTGCCTCTCATGATCCCTGTTTAATCAGATGCCCGACCTGTGCCAGACACTACTAAAGGCATTAGCAATTCATTTCTTTATTAGATAGATACATTTTGTTCTCAGAGAATTCACATTTCAATTACACGAACCTATAAATTCGCAGTTTGTGTTATCTTTAAATCAATTTTGTTCTGTCTTGATACTGAAAGTTTAGGATTTTATGTAATGGACAAAAATATCTATTTTGCTTAGGTATTGTGAAGATAATGTACAGAAGGTTTTGACATGTGACAGGTGATGAATTAATTAAAATGATATCAAGGTTGGCACCGGTTATTATTTTGGACTACTTTATATTTAAATCTTTTTCTTTGTTGGGTAATCTCCTGCCTTATGAATTAGGGGGTAACCTCTTACAGGATGCTCATGCCAGCTCTTTGTAAAGCAAGGCCATCAACATTTGACTGAGATTTCACTAATTGGATACATCTAACACACAAACTAAATACCAACACATGCAATGCAGTATTGTACTGTGGGGAGAGTGGTGTTTGTGATGGCAGGTGTTAGTGCATTTTGAAATCAACATAGACAATGGTCCTGTTTGTTTTGCCTTATGCTTCTAGTCTGAAGACTTTCTTGTTAGCATAGAGATCTCTTTTGTTGCTTTTCAGTGATGTACATTGGCCTTGGATAACTGTAGTCCTTTGTCACAGCTCCATTATTTTGTACAAGGAAGATTTAGTGTAGTTAGGACAGAACCAAGTACTTCGCAGATGTACTCTAGTACTGTCCATGTCACAAAGGAAATCTGTTGTTTACTAAGAAAGAGTGACAATCAAGCAAAATAGCCACAGCAGTACTACCCAAGGCAAATTAGATGTTAACTGGTTCTTAAGAATCATTTATGTACAACCTGTAATCCTAGAGAAGAAACAGTCAATTATGATGTAACCATCAACTCAGATATTGACTTGCAGATAAATTTTACTAAATACAATAGTTATACCTAATGGTGAAAAGAAATCAAAGAATAATTTTACAGAGTTAAGTATGAAAAGATTAGCAAACCTTTACGGCTATATTATTAAAGATTTGAGGATTGTGCACGAGGGGTGTAAAAGAAAATTTTTGAAAGATTAAATTCCATGATATGAAGAGAGAGAAGTGGTACACAAGATCTTACTGGGGAGTAGAAGGTTGTCTACAGAGTTAGGTAAATGTAGGAAAAGAAACTGGTAAGAAATTGAAGATAAAAAGAGAGAGGAAAATATAGACATCATATAAAAGTAAAGGGAAGAGAGAAGTATCAAGGTGAGAAAATTTAAAAGGGAGAAGAGGAAAAATAGAGAAAGAAAAGAAGTAAAAGAGATTAGAAGCAAGGGTAAAAGACAAAGAATGATTATCCAGGTCCCATGAAACTGATGCTGAAGACAGGAGGGAAGGAAAGAAAAAACAAAACAAAGCATCTACAAGCTTCAGGAAATCTGTTGTTTTACCAAAAAAGAGTGACAATTATGATATAAAAAATACCCTAGAAACAATGTACTCATAAATGCGTGCGTGCACACACACACACACACGCACGCACGCACACATCTCACAACCAAACCAATGAACAAAAATAAAATAAAAACACAAAAGAAAAAAAAAATTCATGTGGTTTCAAGGTTGTGGTTATCTCCTGGCATCTACAGCTTGGTTGCATTGTCCAGTTCGAGGCATATTAGACAAGGGGGACAGTCAGAGCCTAGCCCCATTCTGGGTGAACACCAGCAAGGCGGCAGAAGGATTGGAACGAGCTGCTGGTTCTGAAATTTTCAAATCCATGGAAGTTCAGCCTGCAGCTGGCCTCCTGGAGTGGGTGTAGGGCCTGAGCAGAGGCAGCGGTCCTGGCCACAGCAGCTGCCCTCCTGCCTCCTGAGCGCTGATGACCAGCAGCAGTCTTGCCTTGGCAGAACGTATCTCTTAGGGCTTTCCTCAACAGAAGGGACTCCAGGCGGGGTGGCTTCAGATAGGATTGTCTGGACTTCTTAGAGATAATGAAAACTGCCCAGAAGCCATGGAGTATGGGTTATTTTTCTGCTTAAATTAGCCAGAGATCATTTTCTTGTTTGTAATTAAGACTTGAATGAAACTGTAGTTATGATAACATAATTTCAGTGATGGCAATGATAATGATAAAACTTTGATGCTGTAGGAAGTGAATTAGCTTGTGATGTGGAGGATTGCTAAGACAAAGTGAAAAGTAAGATGGTAAGTGGAAATGAACAGGCAACCAATTTTACTAACCTCAGGGTAATATGGGGAGGGAAGGGTGAAATGACTGCTTCTAAGTCTGTACACGTGGCAGAACACACTCCAGGAATACATTTAAAGAAAGCAAACCTGAGCTGATTGATGGGATAGTGTCACTATCCTTTGGCCCATTCATATAGTACAGAAACACCAAAAATCCTTGACCTTAGAAGCTATGATATTCTTTATTTAGTAAGAAGTGTTTGAGTTGCAGGAAATACAGTTCATCTACTCATCATTTAAATTGGGCCAAAGAACAGGCGGTGGTACAGTTCAAGATTAGGCTACCTCCTCTGCCTAGGGTTGCTTGGCTTTTTTCCATTTCTGGCCTTCCAAGTAGGTAAGTTAGTCGCTTCTGCAGGAATGTCATATGCTGGTGACATTCAAGCATTTGTAAATGGTAAATATGAAAATATTGCTCATGAATAAATAACAGACACTGGTCATCAGTGTTTTTTGGTGTTTGTCACAGTCCCCTGTGCGGCAAGGCCAGCCTAATGAGCCACTTGTGACCACTGGGGGAGCACAGTGCAACAAGGGTAATTGTTTTTTATTGAGATGTATAAGTTTCCTCTTAAATTCATTAAAAGTTTCTGAAAGAAATAAATAAAACATAATTGATACAGATCCAGTCTCCTTTCCTTCCATAGATCATTAAGAAGTTGTAATTGCTTCCCAACCCCTAGGAAGCTCTCATCTCTAAGAATAAAGTGTTAGTGTGCGACTCCCTGGCAATTGTTATTATTCTAAGGAATTAATTTACTCTAATTAGTTTTAAGCCCATTAACAGAAATAGAAAGCTGAGCAAGGGAAGGGAGGTCTGAAGCAACATTTTCCTCAGCTGATGGTAGGAACTTTCTATGTGTTTAGCAATTTGGCCACTGAAAATCAAACCTTGTTAAAAACTAAACATAGCACCTGTAAGTCAGGGTATAACTGGTATGGCTCCTAAAGGCATTTGAGCTCCCATTCCACTTTCTGAAAGTAATACATACTGTAAATCAGCACCTGCTTGGGATGACTCAAACAGCATAGGGAAGGTCATCTTTCCTTAGGAAATGATGTCCCTATTTTGGGTCATAGGGCTGGAATTCTGCCATAATAAAAAATGTTATGTTTTCAGGTATGCTCCCCAGGTTTGCTTTAAAAGGCCCATTCATCCAGGATGGAACAGAAAATCTTGTTTTTTTAAAGATTTTTCCTTTCTTTTTTCTTTCTTTTTTCCTTCCTTCCTTCCTTCCTTCCTTCCTTCCTTCCTTCCTTCCTTCCTTCCTTCCTTCCTTCCTTCCTTCCTTCCTTTATTTTCCTTCCTTTCCTTATTTGGTACAAGGTCTTGCTACACAGCTCAGACTCCTGTTTCAGCCTCCTTAGCATTGGGATTTCAGGCATGTGACACCATGCCCAATTTTGGTGGCCAACTCAGCACCTGGGGCTGGCTAGGCATTTGGTACCAGGGATTGAACCTGGATCCTTGTCCTTGCCAGACAGGCAAGGACTGCTGAGCTATCTCCCCAGACCTGGAACACACAATCTTAATTTTCCCGGGAGGACTTGCACACCTTAGAGCTGAGCCTAGTGCAGAGTTAATGGAACACTGGAGTGTGAAGACAGTGTGTTAGGATTGAGGCATCTCTGGAGGACAGAGATGGTGTCACCATCAAGGTAGCTTGAGAGCAAATGATGGAACTCAAGGGTTCAGACAGGTTTGTAGGCAATGGGTAGATTCCAGAATTTTTTAACAAAAGGGTAAAAGAGGGAGGGCTATTTTACTCCAAAGAAATGAAGGGTAAATTTGAACAGGACAGAGTGAGAGATGGAAAACAAAATAAAAACTTACATAAAAGTTTTAGGGGCCTAGAAATCAGGATAATAGAAATGGCAAGGAGAGGATCTGAAAAGCCTCTTCTGGTGGAATGAACTATGATTTAGTCAGGGGAGAAAACAGCTATGAAGATCTACAGTCTTTGTTCTTGGGGGAACCAGAATAATGAGTCCAGCAACAGAAATAGCAAGAGAACAATGAAAGTGAAAGCAAAATAGACAAAAATGCTAGCACATTTCCCGAGTCTGAGACAAATGACTTGGTATCGGAGAAAACGACAAAAGCTAATTTTAAATCTGACAGACTTCTTGTGAATGTAATTTCAATTTCCGTAACTCACTGAGCAAAGCAGACACTGACCAAACTCATGCTCCTTTGAACTAGGCAGGAAATAAATAAATAAATAAAAAATAAATAAATAAATAAATAAGACTGGAATTAGGACCATTAAAATAATTAAGATGCACTATGTATACAAACCAACTCCCCACAATGAATATAATCATTATATGCTGCAAACATGTGCTAATAAAAAGACAAAAACTCAAGAGCAAAAATCACCTAGCCCCAACAAATTGCTTGGTTCCAAGTATAGGGGCTGAGTTTGCTAAAACATCTAATTCCGAAACAGGAGTCAGAAAATCAGAAATGATACAGTTTCGGGATTCTTAAATGTTGGTGACTAATTCTATTTTCCTCAAAAATCTAGAAAAGCCAATCCCAGTCAAGTGGTCAGAGCACCAAGGACCACACATTGAGACTGGGTGAACTAATCTAAATTACTATAGAGTGGCATGTGCCCCTGAGGCAGACCCTCACCAGATGATGCAGGTGCAGGGTGAGGGCCAGAGGCAGGCAGGACATGGAGATGGAGATGGAAGATGAGATGAGAGGCACAGATGCTCGAAACCTCCCAAAACCAATGATAGAGATTAAAATATAGCCTAAGGAGGTCCAATGCATTGCTTCAAGCAGTGAATGCTCTGGGCTTTCTCCTCCCCATAATCTGATTTATCATTTAGATTGATCTCAAGTTCAGTCACTAAACAGACCACCTTAACTTTCTCTTGTCCAGGCATTTACATTTTAACTTTTTACTCCCTGGTTCTTTTTTTTTCACATTTTATTTAGATTGAAATAAGTTATATAAAATTTTCTTTACCATTTTGTTTTTGCATTTAGAACAAGGTCTACAGGGTCTCACTGCTAGATCAGACTCATACTGATCCACCTGTTTATAGCCTCCTAAGAGCTGGGATTACACGCATGTGCCACCATGCCCAGTGTCAATTGCCATCTCAGTGCGCCTCAGGAGCAGGGCCAGCACACCTTTTCAACGAAAATGACAGCAATATTTTCTGTATTACTTCTAGATAAATCACAAGACATTCATTTTGTAGATTTTCCAGGTTTTTCTTATAAATTAAGATGAAGCAGTAGCTAGAGTCATGAAAAAAGACAAAAGAAAACAGACAAGTCAGTTGCCTATATGATGACCTCTGATTCTATATAATCATGAAGCAGAAGTGTTCAACATTTACATGCTAAGAAGTTTATGAAGATGTAGGCTCAATGGAGGGAGGCAAACAGCATTCAAAGTTTGAATGAAGCTTTTTCATTCAAACTTTAAGTGTAACCTTGTCTTTTAAGTTCATTTAATAAAGACAAAATCTACACTGAAATCTGGTGAGCTCATAAACTTTTCTCTGCTAATTCCCTTAACTGTACATTACAGAATTTTACTAACACACTTAAAACTACTAATCACAGGTCACTGGTTCTTTCCACGCAAAGCCACTGGGGATTCAGTTTGGGGCTATGGTTTTGAGATTTTCTCATGCTCTGGGGTTTCAGCTAATGGCAGTCCCTCTGGGCCATCTTGCAGTGTTGACTGTACAGTGACTTCTCATGCTTCTTTTCATCCTTTGTGTTATACCATGGCCATGAACTGTAACAGGGTGGGCTATTTATCCTATTTTCTTTCTAAAGCTTTTCCCTATTCCATTGATATCTAGTTTAGAATTACAAATAAATATAAATGCATAAATAAAATCCTAACAGTTCATGTTAGGAGATGATATAACTCTCAAATACTGAGATAATCCTTAAAGCTGGGACATTTCACCGAGGGTTGGGGTTTTATAGGATTACCCAAAGAGTATGAAAAGAAGTTAATAGAACAGTGAGATTTTCAGGATAGGGAAGCTTGGAATGAAAGCGAGGATTCTTCACATTCATTACAACTGCACTTTGGAGATACAAAGTCCTGATAACATACTCTGTATTTGCATTTCGATTTCTTATCTTTCTCTATCTTTTCTTTGCTATTTTTTTCCTTAAAATTTTTGACATTTATAATGAAGACTAATCTATTTGTTGAGGAATAAGAAAAATAATGCCTTTGTCCTGAGCTGCTATCTATCAGTTCATTTAAATGAGCTCTAAACTGATAGGCAGAATAAATTTTTAAAGGGTGTTTACTGCAGAAGCTGCTTCCTGGCTCAGGTGAGGAGAAAAAAGAATATGCGTTTTGCATTTCTCCTTCTGTAATCGAGAATGCCAGAATATAACAACCTCACAGAAAACAGCATGCCATTTATCTGACTATTACAGTGACACTTGAGGAAGCTAAGATTGCTTGTTTCTATAAATAGGCACAGATGGGCATCTCTAGCCTTTTCAACCAGTTTCTTATACCTGTGGGTGAAGATACCAGATCACTTTGTTCTAACAGCAGCATGAGGTCTCATACCTGGAAACAGTTGTGAGGTTGCTGGGGTCTTATCTGTGAAGGCAAAGGGAGCATGCAGGTCAAGGTGCATGGGGCCACACAGCAAATTTCAGAGTACAGTGGTCTTTGTGCAGTTCTCCAGGACTGTTAACTACATACAAAGTCCTATGATACATTGGATTTAAGGTTCTCCCAGAAGTTCTTAGAGCCAAAATAGTATCCCTCCCAAATATACTGGCTCCTCCTTTAGAGAGGGAACTGCTTTAGTTGTGCAAAGCCAATGAATATATGAGTTAGTAGTTAGAAGTCTCAGTTCAGAGAATGTTAAAATGCTAAAGGCATTTAATTGCCGTCTGGCTGAATTTGAAAATTTAAATTACCAATATTCTTCGGGAGAGTAAGTGAATTCTTTCAATTTCTTTCTTTGTCTTTTTTTTTGGCGTATTTAGTACAGGCTCTACAGGGTCTCACTACACAGATCAGACTTGTGGTGATTCCTTCTTGTTTGGTCAGTTTCTCAAACGCTGTGATTACAGGCACGCACCACCATACGCAGTCTCAATCACCACACCCCAGGGACTGGGCTGGCATGGTAAGCTGGGGAACCAGCCACCCTTCCCCACCCCTGGCCCCTGCATCTGCCTAAACAGGTGCTTCAATCTGCTGAGCCATCTGGCTGGCTCTTTTTCATAAAGGTAGGGCAATTTATTGAGCAAGATAGCCCCTAAGAGAGAGCAGGAAATCTGAAAATGGGTTACCACAGAGCCCCCTTTTTTGGAGAGTTTTAGAGAGCAAAATCATGATCAAATTATAACCAACATGTATCAAATAAAAAACAACCGATAAGATCACTAGTATCTCCACTTAACTACTATTGGTCATATAATAGCAAGAGATTATGGGTGAAAACATGAAGCTTGGTTGATAACTTACAGTTTAAGTCTTGTCCTTAGTTCTAGCTCTAGTTTTATTTATCCTAGTGAGTGGGAGAAGATGGCCCAGCCCTAATAAGATAATGGTTTACTGATATGGAAAGTCTCAAGATTATTGGTACCAATAATCTCAAACTTTTGTTCATCCCTTAGGGAAGGATATAAATCTAACCATTGTGATTTTAATCTTCAGAGGAACCTCGAGTCACAGTTTAATGTTTTTTTTTTATCTTCTGCATTAACTTGCTCAAGGGCTGAACCCTGTCTATAATATTTCTACCTAACTTAGCTGTCTATAATATTGCCTTCTCTGGAGTCTACTCCTTACCTCTGTGAGAACAATGACCACTATGGATAGTTCCAGCTGAAGGGGCTCTCTGTTGTAGTCAGTAGTCAGCAATACTTTCCAGAGGGTCCATCTAAAAACCCTCAATAAACATTAGGCTTTCTTGTCCTGGATAGGCATATAGCATTAAGTCAGGAAGAGACAAGACCAAAGGAATAGTTAACTAGACATGGGTCAAATAATAAGACCAACAAGGCCATTAATTTAACCAAGAAATGATTCTACTAGGAAGAACCAGTAATAGACTCTCATACGAAGGACAAGAAGACTGTCCAAGGAGCTTTAGGATCTGACATGACATAGCCGATCATCTAGTATCTTGAGCAGCCATTAAAATGATAGGATCAGGAATGTACATACAAAATTAAGCTTCTATAGCTGTATAAGTACACCTGTGGTCTTGTTAGAATATCTAACAGTATCAGATTTTTGAGAACAGTTTACCTCATTAATTTTACTTCATTTAGGAAAGAAAAACTGGTCAAGGTTATATTTATGGCCCAGTGAGCACAGTTACTTAAGGCCTCAATGTGTTGCCTGACATTCTGTAGTCCTAAGGAAGGGAAAAAGAGAAGATAAATATTCTTACCAGTGAAACACATTCCCACATGATCAAAGTCATACCTGGGGTAAGTCTACGTGTTAATTGATATTTTTGACATTCATGCTTTATGACCAAATGAATTCCAGTATGCATCTTCCTCTGTCCCAGAGAGTAGCCAGGGCCACAAATTAGTTCCACAGGACCCCAATGAGTACTATTAGGGGCTTCCCATCTAACCCCAGAATGATTAAATCAGTCTTTTGAAAACCAATCTACAAAGTAGTACTGTGTATAAGTTGTTCGGGGTGTGTCCATTCCAAGGATTTAGTAGAGTTAGGCCAATGAGAATAGGAGTACTTTCTCTGTTCCCAAAGTAAGGGGACCTTCCTATTGAAATATCGTATAGTGGGAGTTAACCATATATAATCATTCAATATCTGAAAGTAACGATCTTTATATCTGTTTGTTGGTTTTCACTATAGGATCCTTTCTCCTATTTAATAAGGGTTCTACTAGTTTTTAAAGTGGTTTCAGTGGAATTTGCAGAAAAAAATCTGAATATGTCCATGATCATTAAGGGGGGCATTTATAGGATACTAGTTACCTTGTAATAGTGGTCTGAACCTATAAACCATTGAGCTTTTCCTTGTCTCCTTGTTGTAGTCCTATCGCTTATTCCAGGCATCTACTTGAAGTGGGGAAACCTATAAGGGCATCCTGATGCTCTCATTCATATTTTTCTGCCTTTCCTAATAATTGTGGCCTCCATGCACAGTGAAGATGATAGAGAATATCCAGTGCTTGAGAGACAGCCTGTGTGACTGTTGCTTAGAAGGAAGGCCCATTATCACTAAACAAACTCTGAGGGGATGATTTCTGAATCCACAGTTTTACCACCTCTTCTGTTTTTTTCTGTTCTATAAGGAAAAGCTTCAATCAAGTTTGTGAAAATATTGTCCAAAACCAATAAACAAATCTTACTCTTTGGCATATGAGTAAAAATGAGCTGCCAGTCTTCTCTAGGGTATTTAACATGTCTAGATCTATCTGGAGGGACTATGGTCCAATTACAAGGATAGTTGTTTTGGCAGAGCTCACATGTCTTATCTATTTGTTATGTCATCTCAGAGAGTTCCTTTCCTATGAGTAATTTTGAGGTATTGGATGGATTTTGTCTCTTTCCAAATACAAGATTGATGTAAAGACTTCACAACTTTGCATTAACTAGCACATCACCTGACTGTAACTATCTCGACTGAGGGAACTGACATCTGTGGGAAGGAACATATTTGCTTTTCATCAGAGAGTATTTGGTCCAAAGGCCATCAGACAGATTTCTTTGCAGCTTCATCAGCCAGTTAGTTACTTTAATATACTTCATCAACTCCTTTTTGGTGATCTCTACAGTGAATTATGGATACCAGGGAGGGCATAATATGAATGATAAAAGTTAATCTCTGACTAACTACTATGAAGACAACAATATATAATTGACTAATTTTTGTAATTTTCCTACTAACCAGTTTTGAAACTTTGTTTGATTGCTGTTTTAATTTTTCTCTTTAAAATAAAAAGACCACATTGTTTGGAAGACTAACAATGGACTACTAACAATGGACTAGGGCTTAAGAACAAACTCTGCCAGAGATGCCTATGTGCCTGACTTAACCCGTATACCATGGGAGGGACAGAAAGCATGGGAAGCATCCAGGGTCAGGAAACCAGCGTGGCCAGAGGAACCCCGGGTAAGTCCACTCTAACAAGGGTAAACACCTTGTATACAAACTCCTAACTTATGATTGATTCTCTTAATTAACTACAGACTTTGCACCTATAGTCTAAAGAACAAAATCAATAATGGCCACAGTTTCTAAATTTTGCTTAATGTTATAACTATTGCTAATTATACTACTATAGCCAGGATGTAATCACTTGTTCTGCCTTGGGTAACCACGCTGAAATCACTGGGATAGTAACCTCACCATAGTCCTACACCTAAAGACTGAGGACAAATAGAAACCAACATCCCACCCTCAGTTAATTGGGAATGTACGATTTTGCCACAGACACAAACCAAGAATCTTCTACATGCAGAAGATATTTTGAAAGAACAGATTTTTTACTAGATAGGCTTTGATACTAATGATATAGCTGCCTACTACCCAAACTTGCAAGGTCATCACAGAAAATAAAATTAAAGACTTATTGTGGACATAGAAAATGTCAAGAAGAAGGAACAACATGCACCCTCAGAATTTCAACCCCTCCCCCCGAAGAACCCCAGGAGGCATGAACATAGAAGAAACTAAAAGTCACACAAGTGAAATTTTTCAAATGATAGCACCTGAAATAAATAAAGAATTCCAGGAAGCAACAGGGAAAATCAAATCAGAAATAATTTCTCAGGTAAAAAAGAAATGACAATATAATGAAAGAATATCTCAGCATATCTAAAGAAGACTGGAAAAATCTTTTAAAGAAATTGAAGATAGGCTTTCAGACATTGAAGAAAGCATTGTAGCTATCAACCATGAAAGGAAAGGTCTTTTAAAAATAACAAGAACTAGGAAATAATTCAACAGCTAAAAGATGATGCAAAGAAGAACAATACAAGATTGGTAGTTGTCAACAAAAAAAAATCAACACAGATGACATAAAAAGGCTATTTGTAGAAGTAATACAAAATTTCCCAAGCATGGGAAAAGAATCTGACATATGGTAATTGAGGCATATAAAACTCCAATTAGTTTTAACAAAAATCAATCTATACCCAGACATATAATAATCAAGACTCCAGAAATTCAGCAAAAGAACAGAATATTAAAAGCTGTTTGAGAAAAGAAACAGATCACCTATAAAGGAAAGTCTACCAGAATCATGGCAGACTTTTCAACACAAACCATTGAGTCAAGAAGAACATGCAGTGAAATATTTCAGGTCCTGAAAGAAAACAGCTTCCAACCTAGATTATGTAACATGAAAAACTATGTTTCAAAACTAATTGAGAGGTGAGATCCTTCCATGACAAACTAAAACTACAGAGTACTGAAAGGTGTAGAAAGGGATAAAAATGACCACAATTCCAAGAACAACAACAGAAAGAAACAAACAAGTAGGGCAAGAAATTAAACACAGGGGAAAAGAACAGAACTAACATCAGGAAATAAGATGACAAGGATAAGCCAATGCATTTCAGTTATAACCATTAATGTAAACATGTTCAATTTACTAATCAAAAGAAACAGATTGGCAGATTGGATCAAGTAACGTTTTGAATGCCTAAGGAAATTCATAGACTGAAAAATCAAAGGATGGAAAACAAAACTCAATGTGCCAGTGTCTTGGTTACTTTTTACTCATTGCTGAGACAAATGCTTGACACTCAAATGAAGGAAGGAAAGGTTGCTGGAGGGCTCAGTCCATATTCCACCTGCTCCAAGGCAATGGCAGCAGTTCATGCAGCAGAAAACGATGAAGAGCAGAGGAGGAGCAGCAGCTGCGGCGTCCAAAAGCTTCTCTCTTCCTTCTACACTGAATGCAAAGACCAGTGTTCCAGGGAAAAGATCAGAGCTCCTCCAAAGTGGTGCAGCTGCGAAGGGGAAGCTCCTCTGAAGACTGGGACTTCTCCACGGAAGTGGGGCTGGGTGGCAGGAAACTGGGAAGGGTCACAGGAAACCTCTCTCAATTCCTGGGCCCTGCCCACCTCCAGGGATGGGCCCCCCACACTGAGGACTGTGGAGCTTATTCAGCCAATTTGACACAGTGTATCAACTAACAGAGCCAGGAACCCAGAAAAAAATCAGGGGTAGCTATTTTGTTCCAATAAATTTTTTGTTTTTGTATTTTAAGGAAAGATCCACAGGTATTCAGCTTCTCACTACTAGATCAGACTCATAGTGATCAGCCTGTTTACAGCCTCCCAAGATCTGGGATCATAGGTGCGTGCCACCTTGCCCAGTCTCAATTGTCATCTCAGCATGCACCAGGGGTGGGGGGAGGAATGGCAGGCCTGAGAATCAAACCTCCCTCCCCTGTATGTGCTTGCAGGTGCTTTAATCTGCTGAGCTATTTGGATGGCCCTCAAAGACAGTTTGAATTTCAAAGCAAGTATGATAAAAAGAGGAAATAAAAGTTACTACATACTTGTTAGTGGAAAACTTCAAGAAAAAGAGATAAGAATAATATGCATATATGCACCAAATGTGGGAGCATCCAACTATGTAAGATAAATATTAATAGACATGAAAAATCAAATAACAGTAACAATTTTAATTGGCGAACTTACCCCATTATCACAAAGAAGATTAGCACAGAAATAACACAACTGAGCCAGACTTGTGAACAGATGGACTTAGTAGACCTTTATGGTATTCTACCCAACAGCTTTAGAATGCACAGTCTTCTTGGATGTACATAGACATTCTTTAAAATAGCCCATATGCTAAGCCATGTAACATGCTTGAGTAAACGCAAAAGAAATGAAATTATCAGATGCATATTATCTGAACATAGTGAAATAAAATTGAAAATTTATGACTAAGGAAGCCACAAAATCTACCTGAATACTAAATAACACCCTCCTGAGAAATCAGTGAGTCACAGATGAAATCAAGAAATGAAACAGTATATATAATTAATGAAATGCAAATACAGTTTACTGGAATCCATGGGACATAGCTGAAGGAGTTTGTGGTATGCAATAAAAATAGTCTTCAGAGGGAAATTTATAGTGGTAAACATTCACATCAAAAAAGCAGAATGAGAACAAATAAATAACCTAATGCTTTACCTGACACTTCCAGAAAAAGAAGAGCAAGTCAAGACCAAAGCCCAAAGAAGACAGGGAATTATAAAGGTAAGAGCATTGATTAATGCAATAAAGACAAAAAAAAATTGGGGCTGGAGAGAGGGCTCAGTGGAATAAGTGCTTCCCTGGCAGGTGCAAACTCTGGGTTCAATCCCCATTTCTGCCAAAAAAAATGACAAAAAATTATAAATTATTAATGAATCAAAGAGTTGGTTCTTTGAAAGAATAAATAAGATTCATTCATAAACCCTAGCCATCCTTATCAAAAAAAAAAAAAAAGGAAAAAAAATTCAAATTCATTCAGTAAAGATTAAAAAGTGTGAAATCACTACAGATCCTATGGAAATAGAGAAGATCACCAGTACATACTTAGAAGATTTTTTACTCTTATAGGATGGAAAACAAAGAAGAAATGGACAAACTCCTATGTACATATGAATTAGCAAACTTGAATCAAGAATATATAAAAATTCTCAATAACTCAATGTCAATTAATAAAATTGAAAATAATTAAAAACTTATGAATAAGGAAAGGCACTGGTCATGATTGATTCATAGATGAATTCTTCAAGAAATGTAGAGATTTAATATCAACATCCCTCAATCTTCCCAATGAAATTGAAAGGGAAACAATTCTACCTAACTCACTTCTGGAGGCTTATTTTACCTTGGTATCAAAACCAGAGAAAGATATAACCAAAAGTAAGAAAAGAGAGAACTACAGGTAAGTGTTAATGATGAACATAGATGCAAAAATCTTCAATAAAATACTAGCAAAAACAAAATGCAGTAAATCATCAAGAAGATTATATGTCATGACCAAGTGTGACTCTTTCCAGGGATGTAGGGATGGTTCAACATACACAACTCAATAAATGTAATACACCATATCAACACAGCCAAGGATAAAAATCACATGATCACCTCAATAGATACAGAAGAAGCTTTGGATAAAGTCCAAGACTCATTCATGATAAAACCCTGCAGAAAATCCAAATAAATGTTCTTTACCTCAAACTTGTGAATGATATTTGACAAACCTATTACCACCATCATACTAAATGGGAAAATCCTAAAAGCTTTCACTCCAAAATCAGGAAAAAAAGACAAAGATGTCTGCTATCACACTCCTTTTCAATATAGTTCTGGAAATATTAGCCAGAGCAATTATATAAGAGAGAGAAATAAATGGAGTAAGGATATCAAAGGAAGAAGCTAGATTTTCTATATTTGCAGATGCAAATATAGAAAATATTTTTCTACTCTACATAGAAGGCCCAGTAATTCCACCAAAAGACTTTTATAATTAATGTCCAAATTCAGTAGCATAGCTGGATACACTTTGAGTCAAAACTCGAAACTAATAGCACTCCTGTACACAAAAAACAAACACACAAAGAGACATTAGTGAACCCACATCCTACACAATAGTATTTTCCCCCACAATATGTCAGAATCAATCTAATAATGGAAGTACAATATTTATACAGTGAAAATTGCAATGCTTTGAAAAAGATTTGAGATTTCACAAAATAGAAATGTATTCCTTACTTGTGGACAGGAAGAGCAAACATAGTGAACATTGCCATTCTCCCAAAACTATTATGCAGATTCAATGCAATCTTGATTAAAATACCATTAGTATTCCTCACAGAGCTAGAGAAAACATTCCTAAATTCCTGATAGAACTAGAAAGGACTGCGCAAACAAGGACAATTCCCACCAAGAAAAGCAAAGCAGGGGACATACCAATCCCTGACTTGAAATTATATTATAGAGATATAATTTATGTGATAAAATCAGCATAGTACCAACAAATGAAACACACCTTAGGATCAGGGAAACAGATTAGAAGATGCAGATACAACTACGGACAAACTCAGACACCTTATTTTTTTGCAAGGAGGCCAAACATGTTCACTGGAAGAAAGAGAGCCTCTTTAATAAACGGTGCTAGAAGAAATGACTTTCCACTGAAGCTAGACCCATGTCTATCACCTTACATGAAACTCAAGTAAAAATGGATTAAGAACATTAATATTAAAATATGAAAACTAGATCTACTGGGAAAGAAAGGAGGTAGAAAGCTTGAAGACATAAAATTTGGCAGAGAATTCACAAAATAGAGCTAAACTGAATGGCAAATACTTCAAATAATTTACAACTGAAATCTCATCTTATTGAAAAGCTTTTTTTTACATCAAAAGAAATCACCAACAGAATGAAAATAAAACACCCAAATTGGGGAAAAAATGTTTAGCCAACTGTCCCTCAGATGAGGGAGTTCTATCTAGAACTAACCATGTAAGGAACTAAAAAAAATCAGGCCCCCAAAATTTAAAGATCCAATAAAAAGATGGGCATCTGAGATGAATATGTATTTCTTAAATGAAAAAATACAATTAGCATGTAAATACATGAAAAAATGTTCAACATTATAGATCATATGAGAAGTGTAAATGAGATTATATTTCTCCCCAGAAAAAAAATGGTTGCCATCAAGAATAACAAATGCTGGAGAAGTAATGGGGAGAAAAAGAACCCTTTTACACTTTTGGTGGGAGTGTAGCCTGGTCCAATCATTGTGCAAATCAACCAGAAGATTCCTCCAAAAACTACAATTACAGGTCCCATTTGACCCAGATTTTTCCCTTCTTAGGCATTTTCCCTGCAAAAATGAAAACATCATAGCACAATAATGTTTATGTACCAGGTTAACAGCAGCACATTTTGTAATACCTAAATCTTGGAAACAGCCCAAATGTACATCGATCAAGGAATGTATTAAAATGAGGTGGTCTTTTTATACGATGGAATGCTATTCATTTATAATGAAAAACAAACTCAAGGCATTATAAGTAAATGGATGCATCCAGAGGCGATAGTCTTAATTGAAATAAACCAGCCATACACTTGCAAACATTGTATTGTTCCCATAAAATTGAAAGAGTATATAAGATCCAAAAGGTACAAAAGACATATTGGAAGTGAAAGTAACTGATGAGAAGGAAAGAACAACTGGGATAGAGGAAAAAGACAAAAGAAGAAAGGAGGAAAAATATGTATATATGCACAAGATAGCTAGGATAATTGCACTACAAATTTTTATTAGTTCATTGAAAGAAAAAGTTAGTGCTTATATTGTTTGATCAGTTTTACATGCCTGTATCTATTATGTGAGCAACGACTTGAAGATAACAATTTGAAATATAACAACTATACTTAATTTCCTATAATCTTGTTTTGAAAGTCTGCCTGATTTTTATCATTTTTTCCTCTTCACAAAAAATAAAAACAAAACATATAAAGACATTCACTTATGTTTTCATGAAGATGAATGACTCACTGGCTGTTAATTTCTTGCTTCCCTATTGCTGCACGAGCATGAAGAATTAGAAAAGCACACTTTGATTCAGTATAAATACTTTCTGTCTTTTGCCAAGTTGTAAATCCCTTGTCAGAGCTCTGAGTTCTGCTAGTTGGGCATGAGTCCCAGGGATGTGTGAGAGACTTGCAGACATCTCATGTAGGCTCAGTATTGCCTGCCTGCCTTTCTTGTCACATTTTTCCATGAAGGAGAGAGCCCAGTCAGTCATTAAGAGGTATGTCTAGCTAGGCTTCTCTAGCAGTGTCCATGTGTAGAATTACCTGCTTGCCATCATGTCTTTCAGCCCCAGGTGCTGCTCTTCTGGTAGAAGGATATCAGGGTTTAAAGAGGAATGTGTCTTTATTTGAATAGTTAGACTTCTACACATAAACTGATATTTAAGAACTTGGTTGTCCAATAGCCATAGGCTCCACTTGGAAGAAAAAAAAATTCCTGCCATATTGTGAAAGGTATATACAGTAAAATCTTAGCCTAAAATCAGCTTGGATACTCTTGTACTGGGAAGGCAGTGACTGCCACATCTCTAAGGCATGAAGGCCATCCCTTTGCTGTCATAACTAATTCATGCCTCATAAATCTTTTAAGCTGTGCAGTAGGTCCTTCATCCTGCTAAGCACTGCCAAAGTCAAGTACTTCCTTTCATCAAATATAGATTTGAATATAGATTCAAACAGTGTTTTATTGGTAGGCTTGGTGTTAGGACATTTAGAAGAACCTGTGTAAGCTTTTGTAAGGTAGTATAGGAATCAGTGTCCCAGGTATAATTATGGATACCTGCCTTCTGCACTTCCTTTTAAACTCATAGAGGAGTTATGTGATCCTACCATATACCCTGCTATCCAAAGGTGACAAAAGCTCATAATCCCTAGCAATCCTTGCAGCTGTTTTAGGGCCTTGGAAGAAGAATATGGGCTTAATTTCCTCTTCCCCTAGGTTTTGGGTTCTCTTATTTATGATTTAGATATGATAAAGCCTAAGTGTTTTATCTCAAGGCTGCAAAGTTATGCCTTAAACTCAGAGACCTCATAACTTCTATATGGTAGAAAATTCAGCAGGGCACAGGTACCCTGGTTAGGAAGTTCTTCTGAGGGCACACAACAGTATGTCAATTGAAATGTAACAATTTGAAATATAACAACCATAGTTAATTTCCTATAATCTTGTTTTGAGAACATAAATGTTTTCTTATGACCTTCCTATGGCCTAAACAAAAATTAGGCCATAGGAAAGTCATAAGAAAACATTTATCCAAAAAGATGAGGACTATCTCTGTACCACCGAGGAAGGAAGGTCCAAAACAGTGGAGAGTCCTGATACTGAGAAGTCAAAGCAAAAAGAAAAGGAGAATCTGTATGTAAAGGAATACAAAAAAGAGACATCCAACACTGAAAACCAACTGAAATCTTCTGAGATGTGAGAAAGAAGGCTGTATGTGTTAGGTATTACCAGGTAGACTTGACAATACTGCCTCATTTGCTAAACTAAGATCTGAACCAACCTCTACTCTATTGGGTTTTAAATTACCAAGAACAAAGTAATTGCCGGGGTTGTTACAGGGTGTAAGTACACCTTGTGGCCTTAAACTGTCAATTACAGCAGTATCCTTTTTGGTTTTTCAACTTCAAGCCTCGGAGGGTATTGTTTTTGGTGAGGAAAATTAGTAGGTCTTTAAGATGTATTTGCGCCAGAGAAACTTGTAGTGCTTTTCAGATTTTACCTTTAGTTGCCATACATCAGGATTTATTTCTGTTTCCATGAGAGGCAGGCAATGTACTTGACCTGGGTACATGGATATTGTAGTATTTAAACAAATAAGATATTGCTCCTTAGAGGAGAACTGTACATTTAGGAATAATAAAAAAAGGATTGGGAGAAAAGAAAGGTATATCAGTTATAGCCTGAGGTTTTTGAGAAACAGCAGGATATATCATCCCCAGAGACTCCTTTCACTGAAGTAAGTTGGGTGGAAGAAATGTCAGGGTTGAAAAGAAGAACTGAGAGACTCTTACTAGTGTCCAGCAAATGGATGGTTTATTTTCTTTCTATAGTCATGATGAGTACAAATCATCTCCAAGGAGATGACAGCCTGGTCATAAGGAGAAGGCAAAGAGAGCTGTGTGACTCTTTGTGCTTGCTGGATCACTGGTAACATGGGTTTGAACCTTGGAACCTCTCTCAGGAGGCAGGCTGGCTTCTACTGATCACCTTTTCTCTTAGGGCATGGCTCAGATTCCTTTTATCATGAAAATCCATGTTAAGTTGACCTGGGTCTCTGTAGCAGTGGCAGATGAGTTTAGATGTTGAGTTCTTTTGGAGCCCTGGGAATCTGACTTAGAGCCTATTCCTTTAAAGACCGCAACCAAGGCAGCCACTTTTTCTTGGTCTCCTTGTATCTCCTTTTGGCCTCCTCCTGGTCTGAGTAATTCTCACTAAAGATCAAGTGAAATATCTTGAGCAAATGCCATGTTTTGTAGCTTTTTCCTAATATCTGCGGCTGAATAATAAACTTTTGGGAGATCTTCCACCACATTCTTGGGACCCTTTCTGTCTAGCTCTCTCACTGTCTCTGGAAACCTGCACCCCTGCCACACATCCCAAGCTCAGGACTGGTGAGTGTGGAGGTGAGATCCTGTGCTCTCCTGCACTAGTTGGCTATCCCTGGAACAAGCCCAGACCAGCCCCTGAGTGAGTGCTTCTGCTGCATTCTCAGGACCCTTTCTGTCCCAACCCTCCCCCCCCCGTCTCTGAGGAAAAATCCACCCTTCCCATCCAACCCAAACTCAGGCCCTCTGAGTGTGGGTGTGAGCTCCTGCTCCCCCCTGCACTACTTGGATCTCCCCTGATCAAGCCCAGGCCAGCTCCTGACGTGAGGGCCTCCAGAGCCCCTTCCCTAAGCCTGCCGATGAGGGAGAACTCCTGCTATGCTCTCAGAAACCCCAGATTCAGCCCAGTCCAGGCCCAGTGAGTGTTTGGGAGAGCTTCCAGCTTCCTTGTGCCCTTGGGACCTCTCCAGACCAAAACTCAGGCATAATCCTTGAGATTATACGCTGTGCTCTCAGGACCCCTCCACCCATCTGGTGCCTTTGTCCTCAAGCCCACCGAGGGAGTGAGAATTTCTGCAATACTCACTAGATCCACAGATCCAGCCCAAGCCAAGAACAAGCTAGTGTTTTGGAGAGCTTCTGTGCTCCCCTGTGTCCCCTGGGCCAAGGGCACAACAGAGGGGGCATAACAGGTTTACTTCCAAGGACTTCAGCAGGAAGGAGCTCAACACAACAGCTGGACCCAAGCCAGGCATAACTGGATAAGCTCAAACTTAATAGATCTGCACCCAAATTTAAGTAGGTGCTAAGGTTATAACTGCAGCAAAGCTCTAAACCAAAGATCAGAGGGCAGTGCTGTATGAAACAACAAAGAGAAGGAGCAAAATGCAATCTCAGGCCTTGAGCCCACAAAAAATAAATGCAGAGGACACTAGTTCAGCTGTAATATAAGAATTAATAGCATCGAACGTAAAGAAACAACAGTAGAAAGGTATAGAGGATCTCAGAACAGAATTAATTTCTGGAACAAAAAAAGAAATCTCTGAAATCATAGCATCTGAAGTAAACAATCAAATACAGAAACATACAGAAAAATTCTCACTCTCTTGGTGGGCTTGAAACCCAATGCCCACATAGAACAAGTGCAGAGGACAATAGCTGTGCTGAAATGCATGAATTAATAGAGTCAGAAGTAAGTAAGCAGCCACAGAAAGATATAGAGGAACTAAGAGCATAATTAGTTTCTGAAATAAAAAAGAAATACCTGAATTCATAGCATCTAAAGTAAATAATCAAATACAGAAACATGTGAAGGAAAACTAATCTGAAAAATACCTCTGCAGTAAAAGAATTAATAACTGCTTCTAAAGAAGACATTGATAAAAAAAATGGAGTAGATTAGAAAAATGACAGATTCCTTGAATGAGTAATACAGGAAAGAAAGATCACATGAAGCAGTCAAAGAGATATGGAATTTTTTTTTTTTTTTTTTGGTGGGGGAACCGGGGATTGAACTCAGACCCTTGCGCTTGCCAGGGAAGCACTTGTTCTACTGAGCCATCTCCCCAGCAAAGAGATATAGAAGAACTTAAAATCTCAACCACAAACCTGCAAAACCATTTGAGTGAAAGACAAGACTGAGTTTCAGATCTTGAAGATGCTGGTACAGCTAGTGAAAAGGTAAGAGAACATTTCTTCAAAACAACTAGGATGCAGGAAAAATAATTCATTACCTGCAAGGCAATGCAAAGATGAACAATGTGAGACTAACAGGCATCAATGAGAAAGTAGGAGTGAATACAAATGATATAAAAAGAATATGAGCAAAAGTAATAGCAGAAAATTTCCCAAATATGAGGAAACAATCTGACATTCAAGTAACTGAAGCATACAGAACACCAAATAACTTCAACTCAATTAAAAACACACTGAGACATATAATACTCAAGATCCCAGAAATTCAGCACAATAACAATATATTGAAAGCCGCTACAGAAAAGAAGCAGATCACATTTAAAGAAAAACCCATCATAATTGTGGCCGACTTTTCTTCACAAACCATGAAGGCAAGAAAATCATGGATCAGAGTACTGCAAGTCCTGTATGAAAACAAATTCCAGCCCAGACTACTATACCCTGCAAAACTCTCTTTCAAGTTTGATGGAGAAGTGAAATACTTCCATGACAAAGAACAACTAAAGAATTTCATGATGACAAAGCCAACACTACACAGACTACTGAAAGACATTCCAGAGAGGGACCAAAATGATAAGAACTCCATGAATGAGAACAGTGGAGAGCTGCGCACAGCCGCACTTTAAAGAGGGCGCTGGCTTCCGCCTTCCACCCCCCCCCCCCGGGGGGGGGGTGAGTGCTCTCCGTAGCAAACAGCTTCTTATTTGGCTAAGGCTAAGACTATGGCATTGCTTCCACGTACCTGGACCTATTGGTAGTGCACTCGTGGCTCCCCACGATTGGTGGCCCACAGGTATTTAGCTATGAGCAGGCTTCCAAACAAAGGGTAGAAAGAACAAAGGGGAAGAAAGAACAAAGGGAAGAAAGAAAGAGGGGAAGAAAGAAAGAAGGGAAAGAAAGGAAGAAAAGGGAAAAAGAAAAGAAAGAAAAATCCAGTTTGTTAAGGGGCTAAATAAACTGCAGAGAGAAGAACTGGTTGTTGCGTCTTCCTTGCTGGCAAGGCCGTGCGCGACAAGTGGTGACCCATACGGGGAACTCGGCGTTCCTGCGGTGCAGTCAGCGACAGTTCAGAACTCTACGCAGTCAGGCAGTGTACTGGTAAGTCCTCGGGTAAATCGGGGGAACCGCGACAAGAGCGGGGAATAAATTGCTCTTCTCTGTAGAAAAGGAGAGAGCGGGTTAAGGCTCGCTGATGAGCGAGTTCAAAAGTGAAAGTAAATCTTCACAATGGGCGCTTCCTCTTCGCACCCAATTTTTTTGGCTCTGCGGGAGCTGTTACATGCTAGAAAACTAAAATTGAGTAAAAGGACCTTGGAAAAATTCTTAGAAGAGTGTGACGTGGTGGCCCCCTGGTTTGCTGTGTCTGGGAATCTTACGATCCCCTCTTGGGATAAGCTGGGGAGAGACCTAGATTTTGCTCTCATGAACAGGGAATGCTTAGAGCTGGAGTGAGACCAATTTGGAAGCTGATTCGGGACTGCTTAGAGGATCGGCGCTGCAGCAAGGCGGTGGAGAGCGGACAGATAGCTTTTTTTTTTTTTTTTT
>PVKA01014965.1:0-15832 GCA_004027165.1 Ctenomys sociabilis
AAAAAAAAAAAAAAAAAAAAAAAAAAAAAAAAAAAAAAAAAAAAAAAAAAAAAAAAAAAAAAAAAAAAAAAAAAAAAAAAAAAAAAGAGTAAAAGATTTCAATTTTTCCCCATTTAGAATTATATTAGCTGTTGGGTTGTCATAGATGGTTTTTATCAAATTGAAGTAGAGGCCTTCAATTCCAATTTTCTGCAGGACTTTGAACATGAATGAGTGTTGGACTTTGTCAAAAACTTTTTCTGCATGATGATCATTTGGTTTTTAGATTTCAGTCTATTAATATAGTGTATTACATTGATAGATTTTCAAATATTGAACCATCTTTGCATCCCTGGGATGAATCCTACCTGGGAATGGTGTATGATCTTCTTGATGATTTGCTGTATTCTATTTGCTAGGATTTTATTGAGGATTTTTGCATCTATGTTCATGAGGGAGATTGGTCTGTTGTTCTCCTGTTTAGTTGTGTCTTTCCCTGGTTTTGAAATCAGTATAATACTTGCCTCCAGAAATGATTTTAGGAGGACTGCTTCCTTTTCAATTTTATTGAAGAGTTTAAGGAGTGTAGGGATTATGTCTTCTATAAATTTCTTGTAGAATTCAGCTTTGAATCCATCAGGACCTGGACTTTTCTTTGTCGGCAGGCTTTTTATTACCTTTCATGTCTCATTGGCTGTTATTGGGTTATTGAGGGTTGTTCTATCTTCTTGATTCACTTTTGATAATTTTTACCTTTTGAGGAATCTGTCCATTTCTTCTGTGTCTTCTATTCTGTGAGCCTAAATATTCTTGAAGTAGCTACTTATAATCTTCTGAATTTCCACTGGGTCTGTGGTGATTTCACCCTTTTCATTCCTTATTGCTTGTATTTGAATTTTTTCTTTCCTCTTTTTTGTGAGGTTAGGTAGGGGCTTATCGATTCTATTTAGTCTTTCAAAGAACCAGCTTTTTAATTTGTTGATTCTTTGAATTGTTTTCTTCATCGCAATTGAATTAATTTCTTCTCTAATCTTTATGATTTCTTCCCGTCTTTGGGCTCTGGGTTTGGTTTGCTCTTCCTTTTCTAGATGTCAGAGGTGCAGCATTAGGGTGTTTATTTGTTCCTGTTCTATTTTCCTAATGTGTGAGTTCATAGCTATGACGTTCCCTCTGAGAACTGCTTTTATCACATCCCATAAATTCTGATAAGTTGTGGTTGAATTTTCATTGAATTGTAGATATTGTTGAATTTCTTGTTTAATTTCATCTGTGATCCATTGATTGCTGAGTAAGGTGTTGTTTAATTTCCATGTATTTAGTGGGTTTTTCTGGTTACTTTTGTCATCTATTTCCAGTTTCATTGCACTGTGGTTGGATAATATGCATGGGGTTATTTCTGTTTTCTTGCATATACTTAAGCATGACCTATGGACTAGTTGTGGTCTGTTTTAGAAAATGACTCATGTGAAGCTGAAAAAAATGTGTATTCAGCCAGGCGTGGTGTCACATGCCTGTAATCCCAGCACTCAGGAGGCTGAGGCAGGAGGACAGTTGTGAGTTTGAGACCAGCCTGAGCTACAAAGTGAGCTTAAGGCCAGACTGAACTGCATAATGAGACCCTGTCTCAAAAAAGACAAAAAAAAAAAATGTATATTCAGCTGTGGTTGGGTGGAGCACTCTGTATATGTCCACCAGGTCCATTTGTTCCAAGCTCTGGTTCAGTTCTGCTACTTCCTTGCTAATTTTTTGTCTGGTTGACCTATATTTTTGAGTTAAAGGGGTGTTAAGGTCTCCTGTTAAGATTGTGGTCTTGGATATTAGATTTTTCATGTCCATTAAGGTTTGTCTTATATAGTTGGGTGCTCCTGTGTTTGGTGCATAGATATTTATGAGTGTTACCTCTTCCTCTTGAATTTTTCCCCTAACCAATATATAGTGGCCTTCTTTATTTCATTTGATCCTTCTTAATTTGAAGTTGAAACTGTCTGAGAACAGAATTTCTACCCATGCTTTTTTTTGAGGTGCTGGGGCATGTAGTATTATTTTCCATCCTTTGACTTTGAGCCTATGAATGACTTTTTGAGTTAAGTGTGTTTCTTGTATACAGCATATTGTTGGGTTTTGTTTCCTAATCCACTGTCCCAGTCTATTTCTCTTTATTGATGAATTGAGTCCATTTACATTGATGGTTATAATTGAAATGTGTTGACTTATGACTGTCGTTATTCACCTGCTGTTGTTTACTCCTTTTTGTCCTGTGTTTAATTGCCCTTAGTGGGTTCCTTCTGTTCTTGTTTGTGGAGTTCTGGTCATTGTGGTTCCTCTCTAGAGTATCTTTCAGTAGCCTGTGTAGGGATAGTTTTGTCATCATGGAATTATTTAGTTGTCCTTTGTTGTAGAAGTATTTCACTTCTCCATCCAATTTGAAAGAGAGTTTTGCAAGGTATAATAGTCTGGGCTGGAATTTATTTTCATACAGGACTTGAAGAACTCTGCTCCATGCTTTCCTTGCCTTCATGGTTTGTGTAGAGAAGTCGGCTGTGATTCTGATGGGTTTTCCTTTGAACGTGATCTGCTTCTTTTCTCTAGCAGCTTTCAGTATATTATTCTTGTGCTGGATTTCTGGGATCTTGACTACTATATTTCTTGGTGTGTTTTTAGTTGGGCTGAAATTATTTGGCATTCAGTTACCTGAATGCTAGATTGTTTCCTCACACTTTTAGGCGCACCCTAGCTTGCTTTCCTGAGCCTTTCTCATCATCCTGGCATTGGTGGTGGCAGCTTGTGCCTTCCTCATCCACCCTGGTTGCTTTTTTGGTTGTTCACAAGAGACAGTCCAATAACGTATGAATAAACAGGCAAGAAAGTTAAGACACCCAGTGCCCTGCAGGTGACAGTGAAGCTGTGGAATGTGTCCCTCAATAGAACTCGCCATTCTGCGTGTCAGCATAACAGGGTAGCAGGATCCCTAGGTCACCTGGTGTGAGGAGGGGCAGGAAAGAGCCCTGGAAGTGACCTTGGTTTCAGTTGGTGCCCTTGGCAGAGGGAAGGGCTGCACTAGTGCTTGCTGGAGGTATGAGAGTCAGGGAGAGGGACTGGGGTAGTCATGCATCTGAGTGGGCCTGCTGGGAGGCAAAGGCAGAGGTGACTCTGGGAGGAATCATAGTAAGGTGAGGGCTGGTTGTGGAACACTCCTGAGAGACGGAGGGAGGGAGAGGGTGTTAGTTTCCAGGCAACAGGGAGTGCATGGGTTTGTGTCAGTCAGGGAAGAGGAGAGCTGAGTGGAGGAGGGTATAAGGGAAAATCTATCCAATGGCAGAGATTTCTGCTGGAGACTCTCAGAGGCGTGCGAATGGCTGCCACCTGAGGATTGGCAAGGCCATTGCCATTGCCATTGTCTTGGCCCCGCCCATTTTGAGCTGTAACTATCAGATACTGGTCCACAGGTACTCTACCTGCTGCGGTATTAACGATTATATATGCAGTCATGCATTGTGACTGTGTGCAAAACACTTCTGCTAGGGTAGAAGACACAGCAGTGTGTGGGCAAAGTCCAAGTGCCCAAGGGCAGGGTACAGGCCAAGCCCATCCTCCACCTGTGGGACGGGAACAGGCTTCTGGCTTCCCTTGTAGGGTACTAGGTGACCCTAGATGACCTAACGGTGCCCAGAGGTTAGTGTTGCAGAAGGGGTGGCCGTGGAGCAGTGGCACAGGCCACTCCCACCCTGTCTGGGTGCTGCCCAGCCTCTGGCCTGATCCCTCCCTGGTTTCCCTCAGATCCTGTGGATGTCACCCTGTGCTGGGCCTCAGGTGGGTGTCTGCAGGATGACTGTCCCTTCATCCTGTGCTAGTGTCGCTGGAATGGAGGCCTCTGCACTGGTGTAGCTGTGGCCCATAGCAGTGGCTCTCAGCTGTGCTGTGTTAGAGGGACAGCTGTGGGCGGTGGCCTGGTGTGGGCAAGTGGAGGCTTTTTCAAATCCCAGGACACCCTCAGCCCTATCCTGAGATCTGAGGCAGGCAGTCAGGACCCCAGGAAGGGTTACATTAGAGGTCCTCTCGAAAGGCAGAAAGGCGCAATAAAGACTTCCCATCCTTCACTTATCCTTGTTCATTGATTTTTATGTGTCACAGAGTCGCGATCTCCATTGGATGAATGAGTGCTTGAACAAATGCCTCTCGGCTCGCTAAGCTTTCCCCACCTTGCTCTCATTTCTTTGTATTTTCTCTCTCATTCCTTCCTTTTACTGCAGCCATATGGCCCCAGATTCATTTTCATTTATTTATTTTTTTATTGAAGAACAAATGGCGATGAGACAGTTTCAAATCACATTAGCAGGACAGATTCAATAATCAATACATTGCATATTGTTTTCATAGTGGTTTGTTGTCGTACAAGGTGCATACATGATATTCTGCTTATAAACACTATTAGAGCAGATGTCTCTAATCAATGAATTAAGAGAATGTAGCTGTATGCTTATCTTATATTTTTAAAGCTGAATTATATCACAGTTTCAATAATTAATACTTTCTACCTTGTTATTTTCCTAGTGGTTGTCCCTAGTACAAGAAGCCGACATATCTTGTCCAACCACTATTAGTGCAAATCTTGCTTCTCATAGAATTATGTAGAAGTACTGCATATTTATCCTAACTGTACTGTTTATACAAACACAGCATGGTTCTTCCTTTGTACCTCCTGTCAAAGATGGGCAACTTCATTGTCATTCAACCATTATAGGTGCCTGAAGGCCCCAGATTCGTGATGGCAAATCTTGAAGTGGAGCTGCCTGCGCTGGGTGGGGCTGTTAGGCCCAAAGGCAACAAACCAAGAGCTACTGACACCTCCGAGCACTGCAGACCTGGGCCCCGGTCCTCTCCACAGGCCTTGCTGAGTGACGGTTTGCCCCACTGGCCTGCTTGCCTCCAGATGCTGCCTGCCCGGGCTCCTGGACAGCTGGCTGTGGGACACCTGGCTCCTTGGGGCTTCCTGGTCCTGTTTCTGCCCCTGCACTAGGGAAGGGCCCATTTTTGTCATGCTCTCAGGGGCCTCCAGAGCCTCTCCATGGAGAAGGCCAATGGCTTGACCAGGGTCAGCCTTGTACGAACATCCTGGTCCCTCATCCCCAGGAGCCGTGGTCCCAGGATTCACTCACAGTGACCTTGCGTGACACTGTTATAGTGGCCAAGGACTGCAGGGTCTCTGCTTGCCTGGCTGGGCCATGGGCTATCCCTGGAACCAGGGTGGTTTCAGTCCCACTCAAGGCACAGAGCCTGTGAACATGTTGGGGAAAGGGATGCTCCCAAATGTCCTGCCCATTGGCAGTCTTCAGTTCCTGTGAGAAGAGTGGGGGCATATGACAGCCCCTGCATGGGTCAGTAAGGTGTGACCACAGGGTGCCTCCCATCCTGAGATCCAGAGTGGGTTTCTGGAAGGATCAACCTCCTTGAAAGGCCTCGGCTGGGGGTCCAAAAGGGCCAAGCTAGCCTGCTTCATGTCCTACTTAGTCAGTATGATCCACTGCCCATGCCAGGCCACAACTCTTTACCTACCTGATGAGCTGCTCCTCAGGGTCACAAAGTCCTTTCCCACAACCCAGCCCTCGAAATCACAAGGCCTGGTTCCTAGCAAAGGCTAAGTGGACATCAGTCCAAGAGGTGGCCACAGGCAGGCCACAGAGCTGGCTGGTGTGAACAGGCCAGGGCTATGACTGTAGTGGGTGATGGTGGGGAAACACCCCAAGGCTGAGCCCATGAGATGGGAGCATACGGAAAGAGGGAGCCTGGTAATCATCAGATCTAAACTTCAGAAATCCCTGCTGATGCTGTGTGGAACAAGACAGAGGGCTCAGAGTATTGGGCTGGGGCCAGGCTTTAGGCAAGGGCAATGGCCTAAAAGCTGGGCTCTGGCCCAGAATTTCACAAAATAAAGGTTAAGCTTCATTTTTACTTTTAGTGAACTCTGACCCTAAGGACCACATCACATGTCATGCATGTGATTAAAACAGAGTGGATTCTTGGAGAGTCATGTGTACTAAGGTACCTCTAAAATGTCAATCATTTCTGTCCGTCCTATCCAGGGAGATCCAATGTGAGTCACCCAGGCTGGGGTGCACATCTCTCCGGTCCAAAACCCCGATTTATCCTTCCTCCTTCCTGTTCCCCTGTAGGCCTGATGTGACTTGTCCCATTCATGTCTCCTGCTGGTTTCTATTGGCTTAAAGCCAGTCACACTTTCTCATTAGCTTCAATAAAGGTAGCTCGTTTTTCTTTTACTACTAGGTGCACACTTACAGTTCTTTGCTTTCTGTACACAAAAACCTGGAATCTATTTTTTAGATACATCGCACACAGTATCAGGGGGATGTAATACTAGAGCAGTCCTGCCCTGGAGATAGAGTTAGGGAAAGATTTGGTCATATTATTCTGTAGGAATAAAGTAGCTGTCCAGCCCTGTGGGTGGCTTGAGAAAATCCCTGACACCTTCCACCCTCGCTGACCATCCTAAGCCACAACATGCCGCTAATGCCTATATGTGCAAAATGAGCCCTTGTCGACCCGTCTTGCAGCTGGGGCAGGAGCCAGGACTCCTGAACTGGAAGGTACCACTTAGTACATAGGCCACCTCCTTTCTATTGCCTGCGTGGCACTGCAGCACTCTTTCCCCTGAGCTTGAAGGAATCCTCAGGGTCTTTCTGAGCATAGAGCCCCAGGGGCATCACTAACTGATGACAGCAGAGAAGAGGAGATGGCACCGAGGAGGCCTCCAAGGGTCCAAGAGGAGATGACCCTTTTATCTCAGTGCCATCTCTTGTTCTTTTCTCAAGGAAGCCTGTGGCTGCTGAACAGCTGAAATGGCTGTTGGAGAGGTTGACACAGGCCTTGTAGCATCTGAACAAGGCGGTCTTGGTGGCCTGGCCCTCCTTGGCCACTGAGAAACTCTCTGGTGGAGCTGCTGGCCCTCCAGGAGCTTATGGACGTGTGGTTTTTCCACCTATTTGGCCTCTAAGAGGAGGTGGATTAAGAGGATGAGTCCCATTGCTATTGGGTGTGCCTTCTAAGATCAGATTCACCAGGGAGTGCAGCAGGCCCGTATGGAGAACGCCAGGCTCATCCAGGAAGTCTTCAAGCCCCTATTCTAGCCTTAGCAAGCCAAGAGCCTTAGCAGGACCCCTAGCTGCCACAGAAGCTGGTGCAGCAGCTGCAGGAGCTTCTCTACTGAGGGGGCACATCCTGTGTGCTCCCCTGGACTCAGCTGCCCATGATAAACGTTCTCTGTGCTGGCCTTCTGGCCCAGCCTCACTCTGTCTCCGGAAAGTGGGGATCACTTCATTTCTGAGCTGAGGCCCCAGAAGGCAAGAAAATCTTCCAAGATTACACAGCATGGGACAGCATTAGGGCCTCCCCACAGGTCTCTCATACTGTCCTCAATCTTCAGGCACACAGTCTGGCCACTTGGTCTTAATCCAGGCCTGGAAGCTCCTGGGTTATTTTCTTGGCACTGTCTGGCTGTCTACCTCCAACTCTCCTGGTGTCCCTAGTGCCCCTCCAGCTTTCATCCACTGTAACAAAATGCCTGAGGTATTTTACCCATAAAGAGAAAAGCTCTACTTTGGTTCCCAATCCTCGAGGTTCCAGTCTGTGACTGGGTGGACCTGCTGATGTCCAGCCCCTGGTGGGCTCCCTGCAATGGCAGGGAGCAGAGGCAGAGTGAGCTGCTTCTTTGGGACAATGAAGCGAAAGAGTAAGAAAGCGAAATGGCCTTTAAGGTATCCCTCCCATGACCTCATTTCCTTCCACTCTGTCCTCCTCCTAAAGATATCACCACCTCCCATAGTCCCATCCTGGAGACCAAGCCTCTATAGCCAGAGAAAGTTATCTTAAAGGAGGAAAGATTTATTCTGGTTCATTGGTCTCAGAGGTTTCAGTCCATGCTGCGTGGACTCTAAGGCAAGAATGGCACAGTAATGAAACTCTGCTCACCCCTCAGTGGCCAGGATGCACAGCAGGGGAAGAGGCTGGTAAGAGAGGAAGGCACCAGAGGTCCTCTCTTCAGAGGCCTACACCCAGTTGCACTTCCGCATCCGGGCCCACTTCCTAAATCTTCCACGAGCTTCCTGTAGTTCTCTCCTGGAGCCCAGCCTTAAACAGCATGGACACAAAGACCTGTTGGAATGTGGGACACCCAGAACACAGCACCTAGATCCTGGATCTCTTTCTCCCAGCCTTTGGCAGCCACGGGTTAGGCCAGATTTGCTGGTAGCTACCCCTGCTCCTCACTTTTGCTCTCACTGCCTGTCTCACTCTGGCCCCTGCAGGCCCGCTTCTGCCATGCTCTGCACAGAAGGCCTGGCACTGGGAATTCCCATGCCAGGACTCTCTCCCTGCTTCTGGGTCTCCTCAGATTCTTGCTATTATGAGAATTCCAGGCTTCTTGGCCTCATAACAGTATGAAGGGGAACAAGAAGTTCCAGAATGCAGTCAGGTCAGAGGGCACAAGGCCAGGGTCTCAGGCTGGACATAGACTCAGGTCTGTGGCTGGCCTGCTACAGCTGCGGGACCCAGCATGGGCCTGGAGCTCTACATGGACCTGCTGTCAGCGGCCTGCCGGGCTGTCTACATCTTTGCCAGGAAGAACAGCATCCCTTTTGACTTCCAGTTCGTGGATCTGTTGAAAGGTGAGTTCCCACTTCTGTTCAAGCCGGCTTGGTTTCTAGGGGGATAGTCAGGACACACAGGCCTAGGGCTGGGGAGATGGCTCAGTAGAATAAGTGCTTCCCTGGCAAGCTCAAGGGCCTGAGTTCAATTCCAAGTTCTGCTAAAAAAAAAAAAAAAAAAAAAAAAAAAAAAAAAAAAAAAAAAAAAAAAAAAAAAAAAGACACGCAGGCCAGAGCATTTCTGAGGAGCAGAGGCAATAGACTAAGGAGAATCTCACAAAGGTGAAGAGAAAGAAAAGGTGCCAAAGGTGCCAAGGTGCCCGGGCTGCGTCTCTAAGCGCCTTCACCAAGCCCACAGTGCCAGCTTCCTGTTGAGATGGAAAAGCTCCCAGGCAAAGGGGAAGCAAAGGACCCTAGAGAACACCCAGGCTTCCAGGCAGGTACCCTGGCCACGTCTCACACGGGGTGTGCATCGTGTTATGGGCAGCGTCTGCCAGCCAGGCTGGACAAGGTCACAGCCACGCCCTGGGAGAAGGCACAGAAGGCGATCAGTCCACAGCCATCCTCCCTGGATATCCTCAGCAGGAGGGTGCTTGGCTAGTGTGCTCGAGGCTCTGGGTTTGATCCTGAGAACCACACACGCCAATATATGGAAAGCTGGCTGGGTGCCGTGGTGCACCCATGTAATGTCAGCTCTTGGGAAGCTGAGGCAGGAGCATCATCATGAGTTTGAGGTCAGCCTACACTACTAAGTGAGGCCTTGTTTAAATATATATATATATCTTCTTCAGGGTTATACAGACCCTGCTTGAAGAGTAAGGCAATGGCCTCCAACCTCACTTCAAGAAAAGAAAAAGCAGGGGCTGGTGAGATAGCTCAGTGGACTAAGCACCTGCTTTGGCAAGCACAGAGACCAGGGTTCGATCCTGTCCCACATGTCGCGTCAGACCCACACACAGGGTACGCTGAGCTGGTGAACGAGTCTGGGTGTGGTAGTGTGCAACTGTAACCCCAGCACTGGGGAGGCTGAAAACAGGAGGATCACCAGGAGTCCGAGCTGTGTAGTGAGACCCTGTACAAAATACATTAAAAAAAGAAAAAAGAAAAAGAAGAAGAAGAAGAAGGAAAAGGTAACTGGGTATGGTGGCACATGCCCTTAATCCCAGCACTCAGGAGGCTAAGGTAGGAGGATCCATGTGACTTTGAAACCAACCTGAGCTACATAGTGAGACTCTGTTTCACAGACAGAAAAGCTCAGCTTGTAGACCCAAAAGCCTCAACGAGGAGGAGACGTGGGAGCTACAGTTGGAACACAACTCCCAGAAACATTTCCACCCGAGGGATCCCCAGCTAGCGTGGGGTACAGCCACATGTACACAGCTTGCTGTGTCATCCATGTCCCCATAAAAAAGACAGGCTGGCTACTCCATAGACAGAGCCAAACATGACAAGAGACGCATTTCACTTTTATGGGGTCTCAAAGAATATCATTAATCATTCATAGTTTTTTTCCCCAAGGGGGTTGGATGGAGTTTATTTGCACCTGTCCTGAACCCCACCTTCTCTCAGGCAGCCTGCTGGCTTCACTGACAGCTTTTCACCTCTTATCACCAAATATTGCAGTTGCCTGCTTGCTCTGCCTGGAGCTAACACTTCCAAATCCTGCCCTGTGCCCTGCCTCAGAGGTAGCTGGTCAGGAAGGATTCCAGTTTCTGCCCCCTTTGTGGAGTCTCTGTCTAGCTCAGACAACCCCAGTTGTATTTGAAGGACCCCTCTGCGGATTCTCAGTTGTGTTCTGGACTTAAGCTTCCTGTGCTGTCAGCTATCCCTGCCCTGCTTCTCTAAAAAGGGGGACAGCAGAAGGGATGGCAGGAATGGTGGGGTGGGACCCAGGGCCAGGGCCCATTCATAGGCTGCGGCTTCAGGCCCTAGGGGTCAGGCAAGGGGGCTGGAGATGTCCAGCTTCTGGGAGCCAACGGGTATCTCGCTCGAGGGGAGCAGAGGTCACTGAATGTGGAGTGGACACAGACAAGGAGGCAGAAATGCTGCTCTGCTACTGACTGGTGGCCTGGATAAGCCACGCTGCTCCACTCAGCCTCACCATCTTAGCACGCAGCAAAGGTGTTTCTGTCTCTCAGAGTCCCGATTTTCTCATGCCCGGGATCCCATTAGCCTCAAAGTTTCCTTGCCCCTCTCAGGTCACCACCACAGCAGGGAATACATCGAGATTAACCCCCTAAGGAAGTTGCCCGGCCTCAGAGATGGAAACTTTATCTTATCTGAAAGGTAAGGACCCTTCCATTGTCTTTCTCTGCTGTTCCTGGGAGACTCAGTGGGAATCTACCACTAGCATTTATTCAGCTTTTCATCGTGGAACGTTTCTCACAGGTACTAAAGGAGGCCAGCTGCTAACAAGCAGTATAACAACCCTACACATCTACCTGCTGGCTCTAGCAACCGTTGCGCGAGCCTGTTTCACGTCATTTGCATCCTACCCAGTTCTCCTTCCATGCAGACCCTCCATTGTTTTCCTCACAGTTATGGCTGCTTGGTGATATTCCCCCCAAAGCCTCATGCGGCCATAGGTGGGACTTGGTGGAGGTGGCTGGATCTACAGTGTGTAATGCCGGAATTGGTTCATGGTGCAGTGCTGGGCTCAAGGGTACCAGGGTTAAGGGCATGAGTGCTGCCTGCCCTCAGTATCCTGGATAGGATAAAAAGGGCAGAAGGAGCTGTGGTCTGCCCTGGTTGTTTTTGCTGTCTTGTGAGCACAAAGAGCTGTCTCTTCTGCGATGCCCCTCTGCCAAGCCACCCTGCCTTGGAGCCAGTCGATGACGGACTGAAACTGCTATGAACTGTGAGCTAAATTAACCTTTCTTCCTTTAACTTTGAATGTCTGATTTTTTTTTTCTTTGTATTTAGGACAGGGTGTACAGGGTATACAGGGTCTCACTGCGTAGATTGGATTCGTAGTGATTCTCCTGTTTACAGCCTCCTAAGCACTGGGATTACAGGTATGTGGCATCTTGCCCAGTTTCAATGCCATCTCAGTGTGCCCTGGGGACAGGGCCAGCACCGCATGCCCAGGGATCGAACTCCCAGCCCCTGTGTCTGCCTAAGCAGGTGCTTTAATCTGCTGAGCTATTTGGGTGACAAGGATGTCTGATATTTTGTCTCAGAAATGAGAGAAAAATAACTAAGACACCCAATAGATGTTTAGGAATGTATGTACCTCTTAAAGCCATCAATGCCCAATACCTTCATAGTATCTAATAAAATTAACAGAAAACCAGGTATGGCAGTACATGCCTATAATCCCAGCATTGTGGGAGACTGAAGACAGATGATTGCAAATTCCAGTCTGGGAAACTTAGTATTTTAGTGAGACCCTGTCTCAAAATACAAATAAACAGATAAACAAATAATTTTTTTTTTTTTTTGTCTTTTTGAGACAGGGTCTCACTATGCAGTTCAGGCTGGCCTTAAGCTCACTTTGTAGCTCATGCTGGTCTCGAACTCACAGCAATCCTCCTGCCTCAGCCTCCCGAGTGCTGGGATTACAGGCATGCACCACCACGCCCGGCTTATAAATTTATTTTTTAAAAAAGATTTGGGATGCAGTTCAGTGAGAAGACCCTAGGTTCAGTTCTCAGTATTTTCCACTCTACAAAAGCAGTGATGTTTAGATTTTTTTTTGGCAAATATCAAGTTCCCTTCTTTTTGCAGAACCAAGGATTGAACTCGGGTCCTTGCACTTGCCAGGGAAGCACTTATTCCACTGAGCCATCTCCCCAGCCTACTTATAGTTCCCATTTAAAAGTCTTTACCTTACGAGCAATTCCTTAGCAGCTTGCTTGAATCAGAGTCCAAACAAGCTTTGAGTGATGCAGCTCATCCATCTATCGCCGATGCTCTCCTTTACCTACAGCCCCTTGTTTGTCCATTTTTGGTTGCTAAAATGGAACCCTACAGAGTGGAAAGTTTCTGTAGGAGGACAGAGGCTGAATTTAGCTCATGGCTCTGGAGGTTGGAAAGTCCGAAAGCGTGGAGCTGGCATCCACTTAGCACCTGGCAAAGGCCCTGCCTCTGGGTCCTGGTGTGGCACAGAGATCCACAGTGAGACAGAAGGAGCGAGCCAGAGAGAGCTCACACCAAAGCCCAAGCCTCTCTCTTTTTTTTTTGCTTGCCAGAGAAATGCTTATTCCACTGAGCCATCTCCTCGGCCCTCCAGGCCTGTCTTGTGGTAGCCCTATAATCTCCTTATTCATGAATGGGGTTGAGGGCACAGCCCCCTTGACTCAAGCACTCTTGGTGGTCCTACATCTTAACACTTCATAATGAGGATTAGATTTCAGCCTCTATTCCTTGGGGGTGTTCAAACCATAGCACCTTCTCTACTCCCCCACTTCTGTATCTTTGCATGCTTCCTACTGATGATGACAAAGGAACTGGGTCCTTTGCTCTGTGGAGTTTCCTGTACCGCCCATCAGTCAGCAAGTCTGGAGACATTCCCGTGCCCCTCCCACTCTCATCTCCAATCTGTCCCTTCCTCTGGGTCTCTGAGCCCCCCCCCCAATCCTTTTTCCTTTGGATTTACAGGAGCCGCCATCTTGGCCTTCCTGTTATTGATGCTAACCCCTCCACCCGGCACAGAGGGATGCATCTTCTCATTCCCCAAGTATTAAATCCGATTCTTCCCTGCACCTCCATGGCGTCTCTGGTACCTCGTTTCACTCCGCACTGGCCCCTGTCCTTCCAGACCCACTCACCCGCTCCCGCCCTCCTGCCTCACCTCGCTGTTTCTCACCCTGATGCTCAGCACATGTCCTCTGGTCTGGCCACCCTTCCTGATGCCATCCGCCGACTCCTGGTCACCCTCCAGGTCTCCCTTCCCTCGCTGACTACAGACAGATTGGGGGAGGCCTTTCCCAGGGCCCTTTGGAATTCTCCTCCCCCTGGAAAAGATGTCAGCAGCAAGAGCCTGCTGCTGACTAGAGGCCGCCCAGGAGCAGATGGGCTCAGGCCACGCTGCCGTGGTCGGTATGGGGCCTTCAGAAGGCCAAGGCAGTGACCCCGACCTACCCTTTCTGCAGCATGGCCATCCTCTTCTACCTGTGCCGCAAGTACAGCACACCTTCTCACTGGTACCCTCCAGATTTGCACACGCGTGCCCTGGTGGACGAGTTCATGTCCTGGCATCACGCAGCCATTCAGCAGCCCATGAGCAAGCTACTCTGGATCAAGGTGAGCAGGTCCATGTCTGGGCCTCAGGGACAAGGGAGCAAAGGCTTCAGGGACCTGGGAGTCCCATCCCACCCGAAGGCTCAGGCATATCCTCTTCCCTCCCTGAGTCTCATTGCCTCTGTTCCCACCCTGCCTGCCTTGCAGAGTTGCTAGGGGTGTGCAGTGAACCCCTGAGTATGAAGGAGTTGTTTCAACAAGAAGAAAAATACCCAAGAAAGGTTCATATGACTCAAGCCAAGACAGGATTCAAGAACTTTCATTCTGAGCTAGAAAATAGAAGAGCCAAAAGACGCGATAGACCAATAACCAGACTATACATCTCTATTTCCAATCTTATGCCTTTGCCATGGTCTGTTTCACATTAATATAATAAAACACCAGAGGCTGAGTAACTTATTAAAAAAAAAGGCTCATTTAGCTCACAGCGTTGGAGGCTGAAAGTTCCAACAGCATAGCACCACCTCTGCATAATAGGTGCAAGCCCTTCAAGGGTCACATGGCAAGAAAGGAGGTCAGAGAGTGAGGACAGTGTCGGTCTCCTTCTTTGACTATAATTTGATCTCCTAAGAATGAACTCAGTGTCCTATGAGAACTACCTTGATCCCGTTCCAGGTAAGTGGGGATCAAGCCCAAAGGTACTCTACCACCGAGCTATGTCCCTAGGCCCCCCTCCCCCTTTTCCAGACAAGGTCTCACTAAGTTGCCCAGAGACTGACTCTATGATTCTGCTGCTTCAGCCTCCTGAGTGGCTGAGATTACAGGTGTGCATCCCCATGCCTCGCAAAGGCTCCAGCGCTGTAAGTTTCCACCATCTCTCACATGGCCGTGCTGGAAACCAAGCTTCCAAACACACCAGCTCTTAGGGACACATTCAAACCACACCCAAGCCATCGCAACTCGTGACAGATCTCACTAATCAATCCCAGGAACAGGACTCCTTGCAGGAGCCCCAAATTCTTTTTGACCCCAGGGCCCCATGAATCTTCATTAGTCAAAACTGCAAAAAGAGGGGGAACTATTTTCCATCCTTGATATGTTCCGATATCTGTCTAGCAGATAAGGATATGGAAGCCTGGAGGGTAGGTGGGACAGGGGTGCAGCATCTACTTCCCTTCTCTCCCCAACCTGGCCAGTTGCTGCTCCCCATGATCACATGTGAGGAGGTTTCAGTGGAGAAGACCAATCAAGTACAGGAAGAGGTGAAGAGAAACCTCCAGTTATTCGAGGAGAAGTTTCTGCAGGACAGGCTGTTCATCACAGGGGACCAAATCTCACTGGCTGACCTGGTGGCCTTGATGGAGATGATGCAGGTGGGGGATGGAAGGCTGGGGGCGGGCCAGAGCCTGGGCAGAGGAAGAAGGCACCTGAAACTGGCAGGGTCATAAATCGAGGCTGGGTTAGTGAAGCTAGAGAGGAAAGCAGGGCCACAGTGAGGGCTGTGGAAGTCAGGTCAGGGTGAGTTTTCTTGACAAGAAATCTACAATGTAGGGAGGAACTAGAGGGTGAGACCAGGATAAAGAGAGCACTGCATCCCATGGTCCATCTCTCAGCATCCCAGATGCCTCCTCCTCTTCCTCTGGACTTTTAGAAAAGGTTCACATCCTCCAGAGGTGCCCTCCTGGCCTTGCCTCTTCTCCAGAGCTCCAGACAAGTCTGCTGGGTCAGGAAAATATCTGATGTGCAGGTAGAGGCATGTGGTGGCCTTTGCAAGCAGGGAATGGTAGCCAGTTCTGGGGGAGCTGGTATGTGCGGGATGGGAAGTTTAGATCCAGTCTGTGTCTCATAGACCAGCAATGGCCCTGATTGGAATCCACGATGCTAACTTTGGTCCCGCTTCAATGCTCAGTGCCGCATAACCACACTGTCCCAAGTTACAGCCCTGCACCCTTGATACTATACTTGCCTATGAGAGTCCCCTAACACCTTGAATGCATTTTCCTAATAAGCCAACC
>PVKA01014965.1:15932-51256 GCA_004027165.1 Ctenomys sociabilis
GGGGGTGGGAGGGATTGGGTGAGGGAGGTGTCACCTCAGAAGGGGATTCAGACACTTTTCGGTAAAACCAATGACCACAGAAGCTGGGGAAGGATGGATCCTCCATCCTAAATTCACATCTAGCTTGTGAACGCTTGCCTAGGCCTTGGTTAACTAGGAAGACGAGGAAGGGCCTTGAGACTACAAGAGAAGACACGAGAGAGCTGCCCCCATGCTGACTATGTTTCCCTTTCTATCCACAGCCCTTGGGGAGCAATCATAACGTCTTCCTTGAAAGCCCCAAGCTGGCAGAGTGGCGCATGCGCGTGGAGCTGTACATCGGCTCTAGCCTCTTCTGGGAGGCCCATGACCGGCTGGTGAAGTTAATAGAGTGGGATGTTTCAACGTTGGATCCAATGGTGAAAGAAAGGATCTGCAACTTTATGGCGACCTACAAGTGACCTAGGGGCAGCTCATTCTCCAGAGCTCGGCTGACTCAGCCCCCTAAACCTCCTCCTCTAGGAGAGATGCTAGAAAACAAGTCTGCTCTTTTATCTAATAAAGATCTGGAAGAACCATCATGGTTGCTGAGTTGGGGGCAGTTGGTGTCTTGGTTACTTTTCTCATTGCTGGGACAAAATACTAGACGCTCAAGTTCAAAGGAGGAAAGGTTTATTTAGCTCACAGTTTGTGGAAGTTTCACTCCATACTTGGCTGGCTCCAAGGGGGATTGGCACATGGCAGAGGGCAACAGTTAGTGATGGCAGAAGACACCAAAAGCAGAAAGGGCAAAAGAGGAGGGTAGGCAGGGAGCAGGCCTTTTACCCTCCCTGATGATGTATGCAGGCTGCCTGCGACAGGCGGGTGTAGCACTCACACACATAATCTCAGCAATGGACCATGAGTCCACCCACAAACTCCAGAAGCCAGGCTCATGACTGCATGAGGCTTTGGGGGCTCATCTACACATGAGCCATGATGAGCCACAACAGTTGGTATAAGCAGAGTTTATGTAGAAGTTGGTGATGGTCATAGGTCTTCTCTTTTTTCTTTCTTTCTTTCTTTCTTTCTTTCTTTCTTTCTTTCTTTCTTTCTTTCTTTCTTTCTTTCTTTCTTTCTTTTTTTTTGTGGTACCGGGGCTTGAATACAGGACCTTGTGTTTGCCAGGCAGGCGCTTATGCCACTGAGCTACTTCTCCAGCACCTCATTTTTCATAAAGAATACAAAACTTAAAGGTTAAATGATTACATTATCAATAATAATATGATGACTTTAATAGGCCCTTTCAATAATAGAATAACTAGATAGAAAATCATCAAGGAACAACACCACAAACCGGTTGGACTTACTAGAACATTCCCCACAACAATAGCCTAAACATTTTTCTCAAATGCACAGGGTATATATTTGTCTATAAAGTAAATATCAAATTTCAAGAGACTGAAATCATGTGAAGTATATTCTCTGAACACAGTGAAATTTTAAGAGCAAATTTATTTATTTATTTATTTAGTGTTTAGTACAGGGTCTACAGGGTCTCATTACAAAGCAAATTGTGGGGGAGATGTAGCTCAGTGGTAGAGCAATTGCCTACTATCTTCAAGGCCCACAGATTGGACTTGTCATGATCCTTCCTGTTTTTCAGCCTCCCTAGCACCGGGATTACCAGGATCCTGACATCCTGACAGCTCCTTCCTGGGACACTGGCTGGAGTCACTGAGAGATGAGGCAAACCCTTGCCTCTGCTTAGTGTTTGGTTCCTCTTATTGTGTGTGTGTGTGTGTGTGTGTGTGTGTGTGTGTGTGTGTGTGTGTGTGTGTGTAGATGAAAGACAGGGCACTGAGTAATTCTGAAAGAAGGTCCATGGAGTTCTTGCCTCTAGTGGACAAAGAGATCTGAACATCTGGCTTGCCTCACTCTTATTCACCCTAGACCTGGGAGCAAGCAATTAGGGTAGCAGAAGATTCATCTGCCTGCTGTTCTCTATAGCACATGCACAGGAAAACACGTAGATCTCAGCTGTGTGATATCCCTAGGATTTGCAAGGTGCCAGCATGCCTGCATGTTGCTAAAGGAGTACAGCTTGCTGTTTTTCTTCTGTGGGCTGCAGAGAAGATCAATTAGGCCTTGATCTTCGTTATCTGGTCTCTTACAATTAGAAGAAAGGAAATTGTGGTGGAGATGTAGCTCAGTGGTAGAACAACTGCCTACTATTTTCAAGGCCATAGGTTCAATCTCCAGAAATGGAAGAAGAAAAAGGAGAAGAGGGCTGGCCAGATAGCTCAAAGGGTTAAAGTGCCTGCTTAGGCAGATGCAGGGACTGGGGTTCAATCCCTGGCACCACATGCCACAACAGCCCCATCCTAGGAGCAGACTGAACCAGCCAAAAAAAAAAAAAAAAAAAAAAAAAAAAAAAAAAAAAAAAAAAAAAAAAAAAAAAAAAAAAAGAAAGAAAAGAAAAAGGAGAAGAGAAAAAGAAAAAGAAGAAGGAAGAAAATGGGTCACACACACACACACACACAAAGAGAGAGAGAGAGACAAGAATTAAGTTCTTTTCTTTTTTATTTTACTGAGAAACAAATAGCAATGAGACAGTATCAAAACTGAATAATAGGACAGTTTCAATAATTAATATTTTGTACATTGTTATCTTCTTAGTGGTTATCCATAGTTTGTTGCAGACCTGCTGAGGCAAGGTGGGGTGAGATAGGGTGAGGGATGAAAGAAAGGAGAGAACCAAATGCTCTGCTGGAAAGAAGCACTTTATTTAGGGCTGTTACAGCTTATATACATGCATTATCTGAGAGTCCATCAGGACATTTGGCAATTCCCATCATTGTTTAACGAATCTGTCTGTCCTCTAGGAAAATGTTGACCTAGGTTTGTCAGGACACCTAGTTCTAAGAATGTTAATCTTTTTAGCAATCTTCTTTGTAAAAATCATCCGGGTATGTCAATATTCCTATAGAAGGTCTTTGTGGACGTGCCTTGGAGTTTGTTCAAGTCAGGAACAGGTTACGTACCCTGTTAAGGCATGTAACCCTCCCCATGACTCTACTTAACTCTTTCAGCTTCCCACAATAGTTCAAGAAGCAGACAGGATATCCTGTCCAAACACTATTAGTACAAATCTTTCTATTAATTGAATTAAATGAAAGTAGCTGTATATCTATATACCTAACTATTCTGTATATACAAATACAAAATGGTCCTTCCTTTGTATCCCCCCCCTTTTTTTAATTTAGTCCTGTCAGAGATGGGTATTCCATTGGCATCTAAATATTATAGGTGCATGAATTCAGCAAAACAATCCATCACAGTCCAGCAGTCCACAATGGTAGTGGGTTATCTACAGAAGTTGTTGACTAGAGCCTTTCACAGCTCAGCATATTAATATGGCCTTACTTTATATACCTTGTTTTTATACTTTTCTTCTGGATGGTTAAGACCAAAATAAAGCAAGACCTATATAACAAGAAATGTAACTTTTGTATCTGATGAGGTCAGTCAAGTCCCCTCAGGATTTATCCTATAACCCCATACCACACTTTGTAGATCCTTTGCCAGTGTCAGCCTTGTTGATGAGTCACAGGAATTGCTTGACCACTTTGCTCTCTGTGAAAGCCTGTGAGAATGTTTTCTCTCCATGCAACTCTCCTTAGGCACACTATACATCATGATCACTTTCCTCTGTGGCCCTATAATCTCCTTGATCAGAAAATTTGGGGCACAGCTGAGTTCCATGATGTTACAGGTTCTCCTATGTCCTGAGTCTTCACTGAGCTTGAAAGGCTAGGGCCAAAATGTTGGCTGACCCTGCAGCCTTTCTTTTTCTCTAATTTTTGATCTGCAAACTTAGGTTGTTAACCCTCCCGAAGAGAAGCTTATTATTACCTTGCAACATATGCAGTTTGGTTTACCCTATCTGTCTAAGTATCAAACATCTTAGGCATAACATGAAAGAGGTATTTTCCATCAACTATTGATATGTTAAACTTTAAGTCCCTACAGAATATGAAGAAAAAAATAATTTAAAAAATAGGAATAAATACAACATATATTTACGCAGAAATTTAGAAATCTAGATTGTGCAGAGGAAGATATAGCAGCCTCTTCTCCAAACCACCCCTTTGCCTCCAGACTTCAGTGGGGCCAGCAGCCGCCTGACCAAGGGCCCAAGGCCCTGGGCTCAGCTGACGACCATGGGCTCGGTATCCAACCAGCAGTTTGCAGGTGGCTGCACCAAGACAGCAGAGAAGGCGCCTGAGGAGGCCCAGCGCATGCAGCCTGGGCGGCGGAAGAGCCACAGCTGCTGCACAGTGCTGGCATCTGTAAGTAGTTCAAAGTGCGCATGGGGTTCAGCTTCCTGTCCATGACCTCCCTGCTGGGGTCAAGCTCAAACCCCTGGTGGACGTCTTTATGCACCAGAGTAAGCCGCACACAGAGGGATTCACGAGCCTGAAGGATGGTGAGCTGTGGAGTTCACCTTTAAAAAGTCAGCCAGGGGCCTGTAATCCATCTGAGTCATGGGTCCTGATGGCGTGTTCTGTATTGGAGTGAGAGGCAGCCCAAGGGAAAGAGAATGCAGAAGCACAGATCTAAAGGAAACAGGGGCTGTAACTGTGGTGGTCTAAACCATCATGCCAAGGAACGCAAGCTGCTACCCCCACCTAAGAGGTGCACTTCTGCCAAAGCTCTAAGTACATGATGGTTCTTCCTTTCTATACCCCTTCCTTTGTCTGCACCTGTCAAAGATGGGCACTCCATTGTCATTTAACCAATTTAGGTGCCTGAACTCGACGACACAATCCAACACAGTCCAGCATTTCACAACAATGGTGAGTTATCTGAAGAAGTTGTCAACCATTTACAGATCAACTTACTATTATGGCCCCGCGGTGTATACCTCATTTTTACACTTTTCTGCTGGATGGTTAAGACCTAGATAGAGCAAGACCTATATACTAACACATGTACTTTTTGTTTCTTACGAGGTCAGTGAAGTCCCCTCAGGGTTTATCTTGTAGTCCTGTACCTTACTCTGTAGATCCTTTGTCTGTGTCATCCATGTGGATGAGACATGGCCAATGCTTGACTAGTTTGCTTTCTGTGAGAGCCTGAGAGAAAGTTTTCTCTCCATGTGACTCTCCCCAGGCACACTACCCAGGCACACTCTAGAACTTCGATCTCTTTCCTCTGTGGTTCCATAATCATAATGGCCTCATGTCCACTGAAGGCCCAGCAGTCTCCCAGCTCCCAGGGAAAGCCAGCTTACTTCCAGGAGGAAGAAGAGATCAACAGCCCTGCTTCCAGAGGCCCAAATTTAAGCATAGTGGGTGGGGAGCATTCTTTGCTATCAGGAAGTTTCAAGGAGCAGACATCAATGGGCAGAGTGGAGAAAGTGGGGAGAGGGTGGGGTGGGGTAGCTGGCACTGCCATGTATCTCAGGCCGAAGTTCCCAGCCATCACCCTGTCTTCCCTCAGTGGGGGGAAGGGATGAGACAAAGGAACTCCAACCACGTTCTGGCCAAGTAAAAGTGAAGGCTCTGGGGGAACCACCCTAGAACCTCCGTAATTTATCTGAGGCTTTACCCCCAAAAGAATAGGGAAGTTGTTTTCCTTTTAAAGAAGGATATGAAGAGATATCTGCTAAAATAATATCTGTAAATATAATATCATGTATGCACCTTGTACAATACCAAAACGTTATGAAAACAGTTTGCAATGTATTAATTTATCGAATCTGTATTGTTAAGGTGTCTTGAAACTGTCTGAGTGACATTTGTACTTCAATAAAATGAAAGAAAAACAAAAAGAAGGATATGGAATATTTCCTTGTCAGGGTGAAATAATTAAGCATGAGACCAGACTGACGGACCCAATCCACAAGTCAAGAATCTCAGGAGCAATGTGGGGACGGTGGGTAGGATCTTTTTCCCTCATAAGCCAATCTTGGGATGTGGTGCTGGGAGCTATTCCAAGCAGTGGGTTGTGGTGACAGAGAAAAAGGGTGGCTGGGAGCACAGCTGCAGACCTGCTTCTCCTAACTCACTCCCACACCTTTTGGGGCCAATGTGATTTGATTTATTTGCTCCTTTGGAGAACTGCACCTTGGGCCCCACTTTCTCCATGATGCCAACTGCACTGTGTGCAAATGACATATCTTGTGCATTTAATTTTTTTGTAATATAAATATTCTGGCTTTGTACTTTTGTATATTTTAACCTAAGGCCCTCATTCCTGCACTGTGTTCTCAGGTACATGAGCAATCTCAGGGACAAGTCAGCAGCAGCTGCAGGTCTGCACAGAAGGAATACTTTTTGTTTTTATCACTATGGAGAGCAAACCCTTGGAGTGCATAGCCTATCAAGGGAGCCACCTCATTTCTGCCAGTTAGTGTTAAATCTTCTGCCATAGTACCCTTTTGAAACCCCCTCCACCTTAAAATGTTTGATAGGAGACCAGGTTTTAAAGGGGTTGCCCCACAACTTGAACTTCGACTGGAAGATTGGAAATTAGTCTAAATAGAAAAGGTGGTGCAGAGAAGTTAGGAGAGGCTGGGCCCGGTAAAAGGCTCAGAAAAGAAGCCGAGTTTAGGTGCTGTGATGATTGTTGGCAAATCCTAGGGGTTCCAACCCCTTGCTTGATGCTGGCTGGAGATCTCCCCTTCAGGTCCTTGACCACAAATATGACCACTTCTTCCAAGCCATCAAGGCTCCCCTGTTATTCTTTCTTTCCATTTATATATATGGTACAGGGTCTCACTACACAGGAGGACTTGCAGTGATCCTCCTGTTTTCAGCCTCCCCAATGCTGGGATTACAGGCATGTGCCACCACGCCTGGAGTAGGCCACTGTCTCAGTGTGCCCCAGAGGTGGGGCTGGCACAGCATGCGGGTCCCAGGATCGAGCCCCTGTCCCTGAACTTGTCTAAGCAGGTGCTTAGTCTGCCAACACCAAGGCTCTCCTGTTATGCCTTGGATTTAGATGTCTTCCCAAAGCCTCATTTGGTCATAGGTGGGAAGTTTCGAAAGTGGCTGGATTAGTGTGTGAATGTGGATTAGCGTGGGATACTGGGATTAAGTATGTCCCACCCTGAGTGTGGCTGGCACCAATGAATAGGTTCACAGTTTGCATGGAATATAAAGTGAGGAAGGGAAGGCAGGCCGGAGGCTTATCCCGCTGCTGCTGCCACTGCTGCTGCTGCTGCTCCCCATCTCCTTGCTCCTGGCTGCATCCTGCCTGTCCTTCTCGGCCATGTTTCTCTTCTTTGACCCCCCTCTGCCATGCCACCTGCCCTAGAGCCAGCCATAACCTGAAAACTGTGAATTAAAACAAACCACTCCTTTAAATTCAGATGTTGTGTTTTTTTGCCTTAGTGAGAAAAATAATTAAGGCATAACCCAAAGAACATGACTGATGCTGGGTTTCGGACCAAAGCAGATATTGTTTGTTGAGACAGGGCCTCGCTATGCAGTTGAGGCTGGCTTTGACTTCACTGTGTAGTCTAGCTTGGCCTCAAAATTAAGGCAATGCTGAGCCTCCTGAGGGCTAGGATTATAGGTGTGTGCCACCACCCTCAGCTTCAAATTAGGTTTTAGAGTTGTAAGACTGGCTCTCCGTTGGACCAGGATCCTGACAGCTCCTCCCTGGGGCACTGGCTGGAGTCACTGAGAGATGAGGAAAACTCTTGCCTCTGCCTAGTGTTTGATTCCATTTATTTGTTTATTTATTTATTTATTTATTTATTCATTTAGTGTGTGTGTGTGTGTGTGTGTGTGTGTGTGTGTGTGTGTGTGTTTGAGGCAGGATTTCACCACGCAGTTCAGGCTGGTCTTGAATACACTTTGTAACACACAGTGATGCCCAAGTGCTGGGACTACAGGTGTGTGCCATCACGCCCGCCAGCTTTTTAAAATTTCAACGTGGAAGTCTGAGTTTCTCATCTTAAACTTTTTTTTCCACTTAAATAACACTACCACAGATGGGTGCAGTGATGCATGTGTATAAGGCCAGCCGCAAGGGAGGCTGAGGCAGGGACATCCCAAGTGTAAGAGCAGCCTGGGCAACACAGTTCAGGTTTCAAAAATAACTCTTGTCTCAAAGAAGGAGATGTGGGTGGGGGAGATAGCTTAGCAGCATAAGTGCCTGCTTGGCAAGCCCAAGGTTCTGAGTTTGATCCCCAATACAAGAAAAAGGGGGAGAAGCCGGGCACGGTGGCTCACGCCTGTAATCCCAGCACTAGGGAGGCTGAGGCAGGAGGATTGTTGTGAGTTCGAGACCAGGCTGAGATACAAAGTGAGCTTAAGGCCAGCCTGAACTGCATAGTGAGACCCTGTCTCAAAAAGACAAAAAAAAAAAAAAAAAAAAAAAGAAAGAAAAAGGGGGAGGATTTTGGGGTGTAACACAGCAGCAAAGTCTGTTTGAGCTCCCCCACATCCTTCTCACCAAATCACAATTGCCAACTTTCCTTCTTTCTCTTATTGTGTAGAAAATGTTACAGTCTGACCATACATTTTTGGTCTGTTTTGAGTCATTCACAGGTGACCATGATATCATTTGATGAGCTTGGTGTCGAGACCTGGGCATCCGTGGTGGCAAGGGCAAGCCCAGGATTTGAGGCTCAGCAAATGAACCCCAGATCATGGGGTTTCACAGGCTGGGTGTTCCACCTGGACCAGCTCTGTTCCAGCCCTGCTACACCTGTCTATGTCTTTGTCAAGAAAACACTATCCCAGGCCAGCCAGATAGCTCAGAGAACTAAAACAGTTGCTTAGGCAGAGCACAGCAGCCGAGTTCAATCCCTGACTTGCGGTGCAGGCACTCAGGTGCACTGAGACAGCGATTGATTGAGACTGGGCATGGTGGCATGTGGCCTGTAATCCCAGTGCTTGGGAGGCTGAAAATAGGAGTATCATTATGAGCCCTACCTACATAGTGAGACTCTGTACTAAATACACGAAAAGAAAGAAGAGAAAAGAAAACACCATCCCCTCTAGCTATGCACGGTGGAGCTGCTCGAGGCTGGGCCGGGTGTCTACCCTCTGCATTATTCTAATGGTGGAGAAACCGAAGCCAAGAGAAGGGAAGAAACAGACTCAGTGCTGAGGGCTGAACAGTGCCGTCCCCTTATTGTGGAACTTAATCATGACAGGGCTTTCTGGGAAGTGACTGAGTGAGGAGGCTCTCCCTTGTGAACAGAACTACAGCCTCATAATACAATTGGAAGCCGGGGCCAGGGAGGTAGCTCAGTAGAAAAGCGCTTGCAAGAGCAAGGTCCTGAGTTCAATCCCTGGTACCGCAAAAAAAAAAAAAAAAAAAAAAAAAAAAAGTGGAGGCCGGCTGTGATGGGGGCACACCTATAATCCCAGCGTTCTGGGAGACTGTGGAAGGAAGATTGCAAGTTGAACTCCAGCCTGGCAGTTCTCAGATTTAGCAAGACTTTGTTTCAAAATAAGAAATGAAAGGGCTGTGCGATGCCAGGGCATGCCACGGGAGAGGAGCGAGGGTGCATGTAACTCTCAGCACAAGCCCTGCAGCTTGGCCACTTGGTGGCAACAGGATCTCGGGAGTGTTGCTCTAGGCGGCTGGATTCTCCAGCTGGGCTTTCTGGGTCCGTCATCACACAGTTCCTCAGTTTCCTCATCTGCGAAATGAGGGCGATTGAAAATTCTGACATATGCCAGGACAGATCTGCCCCTTGAAAGATATTACGCTAAGTCAAGCCAGTTTGCACCTCTCTCCGCCCTAGGAGGCTGCGGTCCACCAGCCAAGGCGGGTTAGGTTCAGACCCCCGGAGTCCAGCCCCTTGGACACGCCCTTCGGCGCCGCCAATTAGAGCAAAGCACCCACTGGGCGGTGTCCTGGGCGTGTCGGCCCCTGGTTTGCTTCGAAAGCCCAGAGCCGAGACCCTGCGCTGGAGTTTTTGCTGTGTTCCCCAGGTTTGCGAATCTGGTCCCGCTCTCTCCGCCATGGGCCTGGAGCTCTACCTGGACCTGCTGTCCCAGCCCTGCCGCGCCATCTACATCTTCGCCAAGAAGAACGGTATCCCCTTCCAGCTGCGCACCGTGGAGCTGCGCAAAGGTGTGCCGGGCCTTGGACCGCGCGAGAGAGCAGTGGGGAGGGGCAGGAGGGGCGGCCGATAGTTTAAAGACTCCTCCTCGCACCACCCTTCCCGGGGATCGTCAGGGGCCGGGTTTGGAGACTCGGAGAATGGCGAGCCACTGGGGAGCTCCAAGCTTGGGACACCTCCAAACTCTGCAGTGCACGGAATAAACACAGAGGGCTCCACTGAAGCCAAAAGACTGGCAGGTAGAGCGGAGAGAGCCAGACCTGGTGAACAGAAATGGATGTAATCTGCACCTTGGGACGAAGGCCTGCAGAGAAGAGATAGGGTCTGGAGGAGAGGGCCCAAGTGTGGGGACTGGGACAGAATCAGCCCCCGTCTTTGTGATCCTCTACACTTCCGGCAGCAACAGGGTGGAGAGGAGGCAGTGCCCTGGGGACCTCCCTTTTCCAGCCTTGCCCTCCGCCCTATCTGCCTGCATTTATTTATTTTTGGTTTTTTGAGACAGGCTTTCGCTCTGTAGTCCAGACTTTGAACTCAAGTTTGAGCCTAGGCTGGCCTCAAACTGGAGGTGAGCCTCCTGCCTCAGCCTCCCAAGTGCTGGAATTATTACATGTGTGCCTCCATGTCCACCTTGCAAATATTTATCTATATTTGTAGTGGGAATTGAGCTCATCCTTTGCAGTGAGATACATCCTAGGCCTTTCTCTCTCTCTCTCTCGCTCTCTCTGTCTCTCTCTGTTTTTTGAGATAGGGTCTTGCTATATAGTCCAGATTGCTTTGAACTTACTATACAGCCCAAGCTGGTCTGGAACTTGTGATCCTCCTGCATCAGCCTCCTGAGTGCTGGGGTTACAAGTGTGCAGCACTGCTGCACCCAGCCCGTTTCTCTTGTTTTACCTTGATTACCTGTCCTTACCTTATCTGTCTCTCCTGCTGGGAGCTGTCCCTTTTCTCCCACCCCATGGTGAACCCTGAACTCTGAGCCAGATGTTTGCTTCTCTGGCAGACCTTTGAGGATCTCAGGGACACAGCTGGCAGGTTAAGGCCTATGCCAGGTGGGAGCGGGATGCTTAGGGAGGAGGGCAGCAGAATGCAGGTGTCCCAGGGGGTCCCCACTGGATGACTACTTGGCTAAGCCTTCCACCCAGCGCTTGCACCACCCTTTTGGCTATTGCACGATGGTCCCCCTGCCTGATACTTGAACCCCTCCCTCCCTCCTCTGCAGGGATGTGGGACTGGCTCTGCAGAGCAGGGGGCAGGACAGAGAGCATGAGGGCTGAGTGGATCACAGAGCAGGCTGTCCATGCAAGGGTGGAGAGAGCTGTGAGTTTCACTAGGGAAGGAGGGGAGAGTATCCCTGGGAAGGAGGGTGAAGAGAGGGCTTTATTGAGACTGTGTATGATTTGAGGAGCTTCCACCTGCTCCAAGAGTACTGGGGAGCCACTGAAGACTGTAGAGCAGAGTATCACTGGTACTTGCGTTTCCTGAAAAGTGTGTCAGGCTACATCTGCAGGAACCTAAGGCATTCAGATGAGCTGAAGCAGAGGTCCTGGTCTCAGGGCCACAAGACTGCACCTTTCAGGGGCCGTGAAGCAGTTACAGAGCTTAGTAGTTTCAAAGTAACCAAGTTTTTAAAAGGATGATTTCTCTCAAAGCTTCCCCTTTTCATCAGCAGGGCCCAAAAGCAGGGCAGGCTCTGAAGCTTCCAGGGCAGGGGGAGCAGGGGACACACAGGGCCAGGAGATGTTGGTGACAAGTGAATAGAATCGGGCAGAGGCTACTCCTCTGTTCACCCTCTTACACCATAGAGGGAGGGGTGCTATACCCAGAGGCCCTCCCTGGAGGTTGGAAGTGGGCAGTGGCAAGACGGAGAGGTGGTGGTGGGTGTGTGCAGGCCCAGGCCCTGCCCTGTGCTCCGAGCTCTATGGCAGGGAGGCGGTCTATGTCTGGGGGTGTTTGTCCAGGGGTGCTGAGTCTGCTTTGTACTAGCTGCTCGAGCGGCCTCCCTCTCTTCTAGCAGCCTTTTCCTTTCAGGAGAGCATCTCAGAGAGGAGAGGAGCCAAGAAGTTGGGACCTGGGCATTGCAGGAAGTGGGCCAGGTAGCCCAGAACCCTCAGTGACCCAGTCTCACCCCTCCCATGCTGGGCTCCCCACAGGCCAGCACCTCAGTGATGATGCCTTTGCCCAGGTGAACCCCCTGAAGAAGGTGCCAGCCCTGAAGGATGGGGACTTCACCTTGACTGAGAGGTAATGGAGCCCTGTGGGGCTGCTGCCACACCTTGCTGGAGCCATCCTGAGACAGCCCTCTGTGTTATAGACCAATAAGCTGAAGTTCTCAGGGGCACAAGGTGCTACAGAGAGCTGGGCCTGACCTCAACCTGCCTGCTTTTCCAGTTCACTGGAATGGCTGGGAAATGAGGAAGCTATGCTACCCGTGTTCTTGACCTTTAGTTGTTGATGAGTATACCCAGGCAAGGGGAAGAAGGGTAGGGAAGGGTGGCAGCTTCACCTACCAGCCCTCTGGCCCAGATTGTGTTCAGATGGCCCAGGGGCACCTGGGCTACTTAATGTCCCCATCCCCGGGGCCACTGCAGGCTTCCCTAGGTGGGTCTCCCCTAGGGCAGAACCACCAGATATGTGGATGTTTTATATCACAGCAGGCCTCAAGAGGTTCAAACCTCCCCCATCTTGGAGAGTCAAACCTTTTTTCAGTTCTGTTCTTTGTGTCAGCTGACCATAACAAGGAGAACCCAGACTTCATGCTTTAGAGTCCATCTCTGAAGTCCAGAGATGGATGCATCCTGATGAAGTCCTGTGGCATCATTACGGTGCCATGCTTCTTTCCTGGTGCGTCCTGGTGTCCTCGTGTGGTGCCCCATGTTGAGAACCCATAAGTGCCAGCCCCGGGGGGGGGGATGGTATATAATCCCTGCATTTCTCTTCTCAAGAGGTCTGTGACTCTTGGGACCTGCAGCCCTCCTCAGAGGTGGCTTGAACAAGGAAGACATAACTGGGGCATTAGGCCGGGGTGTAGGTGCAGGCTTCTTAATAAGGGACCTGGGGCAGCCAACCCTTGAGGAACCCCAAATTCCTGAAAGCTTTCCTATGGCCCCAATTGATGCATCCCTTATGTCCTTGGAGGTCCATTTGCTTCCTGACACCATGACAGCCCTTATAACCCAGGGCAGGGAGCCAACACCACAGAACCTTGGCAGCGCTGATGTTCCAAGACCCTTCAGTACCCTGGGTGTTTCCTACAACTGCTTTACGGTGCTGAGCCATCTCGTTACTCTGAACAGAGCTGATTTTAAGCAAAAGGAGTGACAAAAGAGATGGTGAGAAAGCCTTTCTAAATAATCAGGCCATCTGAAGCTGCTCTGGATGCGGGCTGCAAAGAATGGAGCCTCTGCAAGGCTTAGCTTGGACGCTGCCTCCTGCCAGAAGCTCTCTGGGCCTCCAATCAGAAATTGTCTCTGAACACTGGCTGGTAGACACTCTTGAGAAGTTTTCATTTTCTCTTTTTTGAGACAGGGCCTATCTATGTAGCTCAGGCTGGGCTTCAGCTTGTGGTGATCCTCCTGCCTCAGCCTTTTGAATGCTGGGATTATAGGTATGCGCTACTACACCCAGCTGTTGGTGGATTTTTTGTATGATGGAAAGGCTAGCTTGTGTATTAGCCTCAGAAAAACCCTGAGTTCTGCCACTAGGGACAAAATGCCCTGGGATAATCCCTTTGCCTTTTCTTTTCTGTCCTTTTCTTATCTTTCCTTTTATTTATTTTATTTTTTTCTTTCCTCTCCCCTCTTCTTCCCTCCTTTACGTTTTCCTTTCTTCTTCCTCCTTCCCTCTGTCTCTCTTTCCTTCCCTCTCTCTCTCCCTTCCTCTCTTTTACTGGAGATTGAGCCCAAGGCCTTCACACAGACCTACATCCACAGCCTTTTTAATTTTGAGATCGTGCCTCAGTCATTAAATTGCCCAGCCTGGGGCTTGAATTTGCAGTCCTCTTGCCTCAATCTCCCAGGGTGCTGGGGTTACAGGTCTGATTGCGCCACCACAGTCCAGCTCCTTCACCCTTGTAAATCTGCTTTTCTTGTCTGAAAAATGAGGCCCCTACCTTGGCAGAGTGTCAGAAGGATCAGCAAAGGCCCTAGTCCAGCACCCTCCCCACCATTATGCTCCACCCTTTCACAGTGTGGCCATCCTACTCTACCTGGTGAACAAGTATAAGGCCCCTGACTGTTGGTACCCTCAGGACCCGCAGGCCTGTGCGCGTGTGGATGAGTACCTGGCATGGCAGCACACAGCCCTGAGGAGAAACTGCCTCCGGGCCCTGTGGCACAAGGTGAGGCTGGAGATCACTGGGGTAGACCCGCACCCTCCTGGGTCTCCCGCAGCACTGCTATCTTTAACCTTCCTGATGATTCTGTTGTGCTTGGAATGCTGTTAAACCAGTTGAATACGTTCTTTGTATCCTGTAGATACTTTTTGTTTCTAAAAATTCCATTTGGCTCTTTTTGTAGCATTTTCATTTCTCTGCTGTAATGCATCATTGTTTACCCATTTTGTTTATCTCAAAAAAAGTTTTTTAAAGTTATCATTGTTACTTAAAGGTCTTTGTCAGCTAATTTCAAGACTTGAGCCTTCTGGATGTTTCTAATTACTGTTTTCCCCTTTTATGATTCACATTTTCTCACTTCTTTATACATTTCATAAGTTATTTTTGTATGCCAGATATTATATATGAGTAGAGACTGAAGTATATAATAAATGTCCCCAGAAAGGGCTTGCAGAGTACTTCATCCTGCGCCCAGGATGTGGGTTAATCTCTTCCAGTTCATGGGCAGGTGGGCTGGGTTGTGATTTTAGTTAGTTTTAGTTTATCTCTGGCTTAAAATATAGATGATCCCTGCTTTAATGAACATTGAACTTAATGTTTTTTTCAATTTTATTGTGATAAATGTTGTGAAAACAATACAGATTCTGTAGAGGTTGTGTTTGAAGCTTGATCTTTTCCGTGGCTACTAGTATGTCATGTGATACTCTCTAAGGCAAGAACTTCCTTAGGACTTCAGTATTCATAACTGCCTCTATGCTGGCGAGATGGCTCGGTAGAATAAGCGCTTCCCTGGCAAGAGTAAGGGCCTGAGTTCAATCCCCAGTTCTGGAGAAAAGAAGAAAGAATGAGCTGCCTGTAAAAGTTCCTGGGCTTTCTGGCACTATAACAAAATGTCTGAGTCAATCAACTTATGAAATAAAAAGACTTATTTTGGATCATAAATTTGGAAAGTCCAGTCCTTGATCCTTTGGAACAGTACTTGTGCCTGTGGTAAGGCAACACATCATGGTGGGAGTTTATTTATTTATTTATTTATTTATTTATTTATTCATTTATCTATCTTTTTGAGATAGGCTCTTGCTATGCAGTTGAGGCTGGGCTTAGCTCTCTTTGTAGCCCAGGCTGGCCTCAAACTCCTAATGATCCTCCTGCCTCAGCCTCCTCAGTGCCAGGATTACAGGCATGGGAGTTCACACCGTGTCTGGCCCGTGGGAGTGTTTTACAGAGCAAAGCTGCTCACATGAAACCTGGGAAGCAAAATGGAAAGTTAAGAGCCTGAGGCCCAACAGTTCTCTCAAGTGCAAGTTCCACCTGAGTGACCTAAAGGCCTCCCCTAAGTACCTGCCTTCTGATGGCGTCAGCTGCCTCCCGGTAGCACCACACTGGGACACATAAGGTTTTGGAAGACCTTTAAGATCCAAACTAGAGATGCCTGGTATAGTGGTGCATGCATGTTTTCCCAGCACTTGGCAGGCTGAGGCAGGAGGGTTGCCATGAGTTCAAGGCCAGCCTGGGTGATATAGTGAGATTCATCTTAAAAACAAAAAGTTAAGGTCCAAACTATAGCAATTTCCCTTCCCCTCTGTCTCCCTGAATGTGCCTATGACTTGCTATAAATTCTATTTCTCAGGCTGCAATTTATACCATTCTCAGTAATTTTTTAAAGCAGTAATATCTTTTTCTTTTGGTGGAACAAGGGATTGAACTCAGGCCCTTGCACTTGCTAGGGAAGTGCTTATAAAGCACTAATATCTTTATTACAACCTAAAGTAGTATTTAAACATTAACTCACTTTACAGTAAAAACTTATATACAACTGTAGAGAAACTGGTGCACAGATAGCTCCAACATTAAAAAAGAAAAAAATGGTTGTAATTGAAGTCCACTTAGCTGTTTGACACATAAATTGGAAAATGTTTTCTCTGTAGAAAATAGTAAAAATGACGATGTTTTCCCAGTTAGCCCAAAAGCCCATTTAAACAAAAGAGAAGCTGAACTACAGATTCATAAATATGGTTCAAGTTCTGGGATCCAGAAGAAACATTAGCTTTGTTTACCAAAATATCCATATTTTTCTTAAAATAAAATTATATGTGGTGAAATTACTATTAATCCTTCCCTTTTACTCTTTATACCTGATTGTTCAATTATTATGTCTTTATGAGCCATTTTTTCCTAACTAAAATTTGCAATGTTTTCATTGTTATTAAAGCATACCCAGTATTTGAGCAAAACCAGAATCTAATGAATTAGAGCCCACAGGCACAAGTGGATAGGCTGTCACCCAGCCCTTTCCCCTAATTCCCTGTGGCTTCACAGGATGCCAGGAGGGACAGCAATAAAACTAACAAGGAATAAAAGTCAAGAGAACACTTAAGAGGGCACGAGGCTCCTAGACAGGATACAAGGAAGTTCAGACAGAAAAAGGGCGTTGCCTCAGGATGAGATGCCTCGTTGGTTCTCAGGGCCCTTTCTACTAGGTGCTCAAAGTAATTGAATGAAAATGAGACAAACTGTGTAGTTTTAATTTTCCTCCAAAGCTTGTCCCAAGATCTCTATCATCATATACTTTATTTATTTTTTGGCAAAACCGGGGATTGAACTCAGGCCCTTGTGCTTGCCAGGGAAGCGCTTATTCCACTGAGCCGTCTCCCCAGCCCACCACATATTTTATAAAAAGACCCCATGTAGCTCACTAGAAGTTTAACCTCTTTTTTTTTTTTTTTTTTTTGTGGTACTGGGGATTGAACTCAGAACCCTGTACTTGCAAGGCAAGTGCTTATTCTACTGAGCTATCTCCCTGGCCCATAAGTAAACCTCTTTATCCATAGAGTCACAATACATTACAATGTTGCCTTAATCTTCAGCAATACAAGACTGCACACCTTCACTTCCTTCAATTCCTTCTTGTAAATAATGATCATCTTCCAAAAGGAAGAACCCTTTATCCGCCTCTTTACTTCTGAAGAAAGAGATGGAGCCACCTTAAACATTTGAAATTTCTTCAAGTCACTGGCTTTCCATTAAAAAGTACTTCTATATATACCATCCGTGAATATACTGAAGCATGAATCACCATATGAGATAAAAACATATCAAAATGCACACTAATGTGGGTAAACTGTACTGAATGTATTTCATCCTCCAATCTAGAGCATACACCAGCAAAACCTGTTACAGCTCAGCTAAGGTTAAAATCTCATTTCAAATTATTGCTCTGTATCAGTTCTCAGGAGACATGATATAGGACCACATATGTAATTGTTTAGCAGGAGGCCAAAGAATGCCAATGACAGGAAAACCTTGCTTTTCAAAGGACAAAGTTGTCCTCCAGAGATTGCTGCTGCTTTTAGGCTTTTACTTTCGGGAAGGACACTACTATAAGGAAGTACTCTGGGAGATGGGGATAGAGCTTAGTGGTAGGGCACACACTTAGCATGTGCGAGACCCTGGGTCCCGTCCCTAGAACTACAAAAAGTAAAAAAAAGGTCAACTTACAAGTACAGGATAGGTAGATACGTGGTTGATTTTATCTTATAATCTAGATAATATATTTGAATAAAGATGTAATGAATTCACTTTCCTTTTCAAATGAAAACCTGACAAAAAGCGATGGCAATAGGTACGAATGCTAATGATCAAATAAAATAATTTGGATGAACTTTACCCTCAGCAAAGGGTTGGGAACTAGCCAAAAGGAAGCTAGTTTCAAAATGAAGCTCAGGGGCCTGGGAAATGGCTCAGTGGAATAAGCGCTTCCCTAGCAAGCGCAAGGGCTGGAGTTCAATCCCTGGTTCTGCCACCCCCCCAAAAAAAAAGGAAGCTCAATGTGCTATTAATTCTGTGAAAAATAGCATTCAGTTCCATGGTGCTAAACATAGTTCTCTTTCTTTCGTATAACTCTACTTCTTACCACTGATCCAATGCTTTGCTAAAACTCTGCTTCTGGCCTGTGTTTTGGGATCTGTTACTTTCACTACCACCTCCTGATCTCTGTCCCCTGAAGTTTCTCTTTCCTCCCACTATCCCCTGAAACCTCTGCTTCCATCTTGCTGTCCTTTGTCTCGCTTCCCAGCACCTGAAGCCTCGAAGTCCTTCCCGTGGTCCTTCCAGCTTCGGCTGCTCTGTGGGTACCGCAAGCTGCCAGGGTCTCGAGTCACGCCATCGCTCCTGTATTTCTGTAATTGCAGCAGTACAGACATCAAAACAAACACCCAGTTTCCCTTTGAGAAAGCCCATTCCCTTTACTTTGGAATCAGTGTCCTCGCCCAGCTGCTCCAAGCTTTAAGATGATGGTCATAAGACCAGCATCTGAGTTGACCAAAGAGCGCTGGTCTACTGATGTGACTCCCGAGATGTATGCCAGTGCTGCGGCCAGCGCCTCCACAGCTCCCGTCTCCTCTGTCAGTTTCTCAAATGACTGTTGAAGTGGCAATGGCAGTAGGAGGCACAGAACCCAAAAACCAGATGGTTTTTGTTCTACAAGCCTTTTTAAAAAATTTTTTTCTTAAGTTTGGTCTGGTGAGGTATCTCAGCAGACTAGGTGCCTGCTTTAGCAAGCACAGAACCAGGGTTCAATCCCTGATCCCACAGTGCCACACCAGCTCCGCATCCAGGGCCCACTGAGCAGGTTACCGAGTCTGGGCGTGGTGGTGTGTGCCTATAATCCCAGGACTGGGAGGCTAGAAACAGGAGGATCACTATCAGTCCAGGCTTTGTAGTGAGATCCTGTACCAAATACATAAAATGAAAAAACATTTAAAAATTTTTTCTTCTTTTTAATGTATTTGCGGCTTGGACCCGTGATCCTCCTGTTTCCAGCCCCCCCCCCCCCCGGGGGCTGGGATTACAGGAATGGGTGTGCACCACCATGCTGGGTCTCGGTGGCTGGCTCAGTGCGCTTAGTCTGCTGAGCTATCTCACCAGCCCTTGCTAGAAGCTTTTATGATTTCTGTTGGAGAAGGGACTCCTATTTGTTTACATTTAATTCCCACTTTCCGCTCCACTTGTGCTGATATTCTTCCTTATGCTGATAAAAGCAGATGCAAACCCCTAGTTCCGCCTGTCTACCCAGAGTGATGAATGTAGGACTCTACATCCTTTGGTGGACAACTTTGTACAACCAAAGCAACCTCAGGGATATCTAACCCATGTGCAAGCAACATTGGTTGCCACCATAATTCCAAAAATCACCATTTCTAAAACCTTTCAGGGTGAATTCCCTTTGCTTCTGTGGAATGTCACTGTGTAATGACTGGGCATCCAGCTTTAGGATGCATTCTGTGGCCGCTCCCGGGCTTCCTTCTTGATTTCACAGAAGACAAGAGTGCACCACCGATGGCCACTGTATTCGTGGATCATGTCTCTGATAACTACTGCCCTCTGAGTCCAGTGGCGCTTGATAGCCAGGTGCTCCACGGTTATTGCTGTTTTCTGAGTCTTTCTACCAATTAGGCCCACAGGTTCATGTGTTGATTTCATCTATTTCTTAGCAACATTAAATACCCAACTTGGGCAAGTTGAAAAAAAAAAAAAAAAGCAAAATTTGACAGTGGTCTTCAGAATCTTTCTTGTAAGCCACACAAAGAATCTCTTTCACTTGATCAGCAAAATCCATATCCAACATCTGGTCAATTCAGTCACGACAACACGCTTAAGTTGAGAGAGATCCAGCTTGCCATTCTGTAAGTGGCCTTTGATATGACCAGGAGTCCCACCCAGGATATCAGTCCCATTCTGCATCATTCACTTTGACTTCCCTGTGGTGTTCCACTATAAAAAAAAGCCACTGCCAGCTTTTTTTTTGGTCAGTTTTTTTTTTTTTTTTCTTTTTAAATGATGTCACTGAAGTCTCTGCTTATTTGATTTGCCAACTCCACTGCAGGTGCAAGAACAAGTCCCTAGGGGCACAGCCTTTCTTCCTGTCTTGCAGTTGTTCCTGAAATTTCTCTTTCGAAGGGATGGCAAAAAAAAAGGGGAGGGGGATGGCAAAAGAGAAAGTCTTCCCTGTGCCTGTCTGAGCCTGTGCAATTAAGTCTTTCCCACTACACACATGGTGAAAGGTCATTGCTTGTATAGGAAATAGGAAGGTCATCCCTCAAGCTCCGAGAAGCCTAACAATCTTTTCTGATAGGGCAAAAATAGAGAAAGTGCCTTCTTTTTGTTCCAGGGGTACTTCCTGCTCTATCTCACTGTTCCTTTCTTCATGGGTGGCACCACTGGAATCAGCTTCAGGAGAAGAGAACCCATTTTTCAGTCTGGGGCTTTTCACTCCAATTTCTCCATTCATTTCTTTCTTGTTCTTCATTGTTTTTCACTTAGGAGCACCTATGTCTTCTTCAGGAGGCTCCTTACTTTTTATTGCTTTTTTGATTTTAGGAGAGACAACTTTCTCTTTAATGGGATTTTTTTTTTCTTGTAATTTTAGTTTTAGGGGAAATATCTTTATCTTTAAGGTGGTCCCTCTTTCTTTTTGGCTTTAGAAGGATTTGTGTCAACTTCAGAAGGCCCTGCTTTCTTTTTTATTTTTTCAGAACCGGGGATTGAACTCAGGCCATTGCTCTTGCCAGGCAAGTGTTTATTCTACTGAGCCATCTCCCCAGTCTCCCTGCTTTCTTCTTAACACTTTTAGCTTTAGAAAAAATATTTTCTTCCTTTCCTCTTGGTGACTCCTCAGTCTCCCTTTTCTACCTTTCTTCTCATTTCCTTTCTTTTCCATGGTCATGTCTGATTCCAAACTGGTGTTAGTACAAAGAAGTTTTCCCAGCATTACTCAGCACACAGTGCCTAGGCTGCCTCGTCTCCTCAACCCTGTGCGAACGAAGCTCAAATAAATTTATTCTGGAGAACCTGTTTCTGAGTTTCTTTGTAGATGGGCAGCAGTAAAATACATGCTTAAAAATGGCTCACTAGATAGCTCAGTGAACTGAGCATCTGCTTAGGCAAGCACAGGGAGCAGGGTTCAGTCCTCAGCATCATGTGCTGCACTGGCCCCACCCTTGGGAGCACAGAGCAGGTGACAGAGACCAAGTATAGTGATACACACCTGTAATCTCAGTGCTGGGGAGGCTGAAAACAGGAGGATCACTATGAGTCCAAGCTCTGCATAGTGAGACCCCGTACCAAATACATAAATGAAAAAATAAAAAAGATTTTTTACTCTGGAAGAACAGAAATACCTGGCAGTCTTTCAACAGTGACCCAAGTGACAACACTGAAAGCCACCACACTCAGACTCTGTTGCTGGCTCAGTGTACCCTGGCAGCAGGGCCGGTGCTGCATGAAGGACCAGGGATCGAACCCTGGTCCTTGGGCTTGCCAAGGAAGGCACTTAGCCTGCTGTACTATCTCTCCAGTCCAAAACACAGAATTTATCACATTAGCTTTAAAACTTTTTAAATTATGGTGAAAAAATCTTTATCATTTTTGAGTATATAGTTTATTTTCTTTTTTTTTTTTTTGAGTGTATAGTTTAGTAATGAGCCTTTTGTTTGTAAGCACACTCTGATATTTGCATAATGACAAAAATATCTAATGACACATTTCTCAGACCACATACCCTGGACCTACAATTCCTAGTTTAGAGAGAGGAAGGAGATAAGGAGGAATCAAAAGTGATTAAGATATGTTATATTGGGCTGGGAAGATGGCTCAATAGAATAAGCACTTCACTGGCAAGCGCAAGGGCCCGAGTTCAATCCCTGGTTCCGCCAAAAAATATATATATAAAAAATAAAATAAAATAAAAAAGATGTTGTATTTATCTAGTAATTCTCCAAAATGAATGTGAATACCATGCATTACAAACATAGCAATGAAACAATTCCTAATCAAGTTCCGGACCCCAAAAGTATAAAACTCATTGTCCCAGCCTCTAAGTCAGTCTTCAAAGAGATCAGCATCATTCTTTCTGATGCCCTGGAGGCTCAGGCAATCTGAGATTAGGAAAGCAGGAGTATTTTTGGGAAAAGGAGTCCCTTGGAGAATCCCTCATAGGCCTCACTGTGCTGTGGAAGAAGGATGCAATGCATGGACCTGAAGGCAGCTCCAGCATTGGATGACTGCCGTCCTGCAACATAGGGAAGGCTGACCTCTAACTCCTGCTGTGCCTGCCCACCTGTTAGGTGATGTTGCCTGTTTTCCTGGGTGAGCAAGTATCTTCTGAGCTGCTGGCAACCACCTTGGCAGAGTTGGATGCGACCTTGCAGGTGCTAGAGGACAAGTTCCTCCAGCACAAAGCTTTCCTTGCTGGGCCCCAGATCTCCTTGGCTGACCTGGTAGCCATCACAGAGCTGATGCATGTAAATGTTGGGTGCCAGGTGGGCACACTAGATGGGAGGAGGGGCTGGCCCATTACACCTGCTTGTGCTGCCCTGCCTGGCTGTGGGGTGTACTTATGTGTGGAAACCCTTCCCGAGCACTGGAGCTCTCAAACCGGGTAGATGAGGTTAGTCCTTGGCTTTATTCATCCATCCTCATTCTGTCTCCATGATACAGCCTGTGGGGGCTGGCTGCCAAGTCTTTGAAGGCCGGCCGAAGCTGGCTGCATGGCGCCAGCGAGTGGAGGCTGCGCTTGGAGAGGACCTCTTCCGGGAGGCCCATGAAGTCATCCTGAAGGCGAAGGACACACAACCTGCTGACCCCACCATAAAGCAGAAGATGCTGCCCAGGGTGCTGGCCATGATCCGCTGAGCTGGGAAGTCTCACCTCTGCACTGCCCCAGGCAGCTTTATTTCCACTGCCCAGACAGCAAGCAGGACTTGCTTGCCCTAGAAATATTACACCGTACCCCCCCCCCCCAGGCCACAGGTCCATCCCCTCTGTCACTTCCACAGCAGCCTGAAAACCACCAATGATGCCTGTCCAAGCCTTTAATCACTACATTGTGTAAGATTACATAATAAACCTAGGCTTTATCTGAGTTTCAGCTTCCAACTCTACTGTGCAGTTTATTTAACCTTCTTGTGAACTGGCGCTGGTTTTGATCTTTATCCAAATGGCAACCTTCCCAGGCCCTGAGGGCCAGCTGCCCTGCCCCCATGGTTGTGTTGATGGTGAAATGTACAAATACACTGCAATCTTCTGCTTCTTGGTGAATGATTTGTCAGATAGCCCAGGGGCTGGTGGAAGCACCTGGTGTGTTGGCTGTACACATGGCCAGGCCGGGCCAGTTTCACGGGACATGGCCCTGTACCTGTCCTGAGCAACTGGTCAGGGGAAGAGAAATTCAAATATCAAGTCTCCTAGTCAGGGCCCAGTGATGCAGAGACATAAATGGCATTCTTAGACACTGGGCTGTAACTGCAAACTGTAACGAAGGGCTGAGATTTCATCATAAAATAATCTGGATGCTAGTTGGGGACGGCCTGGAAGGTGGCAGGCAGATCAGATATTGCAGGAAAGCGTATCTGTGGGAAACTGGCAGCAATGGGGCAGGATGGGGCCTGGAGCATGGGGCTCCTCTCAGTCAGGAGACCATTGCACTGCTACTGTGCTCTTCTGGGGGGACAGGCTTTCCTTAAAAGGGAACTCTCAGAACCAGAAAGCTAGCCCTCTTCTTGATTCCAAAAACAGGAGGCCAGGGAGATGGCTCAGTGGAATAAGCGCTTCCCTGGCAAGCACAAGGACCTGAGTTCAATCCCTGGTTTTGCAAAAACAAAACCTATTCTCTTTCCAAGGGTAATTCTATGAGGATTGGGTTTGGGGCTAGGGGTCCTCTCATCACTGGAGGAAATAAGAATGACACAGTCACAGGTCTCAGGAGTTCCAGAAGTGTAGTTGGCAGGACTTGGTCCTGGAAAAGGGGTGGGAAGGTTTTGTCCAATCCCAGGCACCCGTGCAATTGGTTGGGACATAAAGGGCTGCTAGAATCTGGGGAAGGGATTAGCTGGAATGTAATGAATATGACCCTAGGGGTCAGAGGGGGTGGGTAGGCTAATTCCTTCTCAGGGTGTGGGGCGGGCCTCTGCAAACTGCATGAAACCAAATATCCTCTCCAGCCTCCTTCCTGGGCACAGTGCCCAGGATGGTGTGGGGAGGTGGAGACATCTCTTCTCTTTCTCCCTGTGTGTTCTAGGAGACTCCAAAGCCACTTTTCTCTAGGTTCTCTCCCACGGTAGATGGAGGGGCCTTGGGGTGACTGCAGACAGCCCAGGTCTTTCCACCTTAAATTCACTGAGTCTGTACCTGAGGTCTTGTTTCTCACTACAGCTCTCCCTGCCCCAGTTGATGAAGGTGGGTATTGAGGCCCCGGGAAAGAGGTCTGACTCGGCAGCAACCTTGCCCCACTCCCACCCTTCTTCACACATCATCCCCCCCCACCCCCACCCCGCGCCTCCTCTAGGTGTCGGTTTTTTTTGAGCCCTATTCACTTGGACCTGCAGCCTGGACCTGCAGCCTGGACCAGCAGCCCAAACCTGCAAGAGGGGATGAGAATCCCTGATTGGTCTAAAGTTCCCGAGAGCCAACCAATGGACAGGGGAGGCGTGGTTGAGAACTAGGGTCCTCCCCTGTGTATACCCTTGGCTGGGGCCCTGCTGTTCTTGTGCGCTGGGTTTTGTTCTGTCTCCTAGGTCTTCCCTCTGTCCCCGCCACCATTCCGCACCATGGGCCTGGAGCTCTATCTGGACCTTCTGTCCCAGCCCTGCCGTGCAGTCTACATCTTCTGCAAGAAGAACGGCATCCCCTTCCAGATGCGCCCGGTGGAGCTGCTCAAAGGTGCGTAGGACAGATGGCCTGGGGAGCCTGGGCTGGGGTGCAGGCGGACCTGTGTCTGTTGTCGCCGTTTGTGATGAGCCCAGGCATGCTGAAAGGCCGGAAGCGTCAGCTCTCCAGTGTGGAACCTGTTGCATCAGTTCCCATTTGTGTTTTAAAGAACCCTAGTTGTTGCCTAGCAAATATAAGGCATCCTTCAAAATACTGGATAAAGGGAGCTGAGGAGCGCCCAGAGTGGGGCCGGAAGTATCTTGAGAGCCAGAATATGGCCCTCCCGTGTGGGAGGAAACAACTGAATTGCCTGCTCGTTTCCTTATTAAAGCTGTCTCTACATCTTCAGCAGAGAGACCCCCGCCTTCCCTAGCACCCTCGTCTCTTAAGCACCCCTGCCTAGGATCCTTGCATTTTATGTCTCTCTTGGCATCTTTTGGCCTTTCGGTTTTCTGGCTAGTTATTTGCCCTTTGGTCTCTGGATGGCTCTGGCAGGGCATCGGGGGAGGCCAGCCCCCCTCCTTGAGCAGTGGCACTGTGGTTGGCCTGCAAAACAGTTGGAGCAGAATCCAGAGAAGGAGACAGGGCGGGTCCCCCTGCTCAGCAGATCCCTGCCCCCACCCCGCTGCCTTTGATACTCCTGGCTTGGGTCACTTGCTATAGGGCAGAGGCTGGACACGGGCCGTTTCTGGAGAAAAAACTGGCAAGGCTGATGGTGTCCATTTAGTAGAGGGGCCACGCACAGCCCTCTGGTAAGGCTGAATCTTGGCTCCACCAAAGCCCTCTGGCTCCATATGAATTAACTGGGCACAAGGGTCCTCTCTAAGCTGGCTTGGGCTGGTGGGTGAGGTATGTGGAAGTGAGCCAGACTCAATGCAATGAGTCTCCCTCCAGTCTGAGAAGGGAGACTGGAGCAGTTGGCCCTGGAAGGAAAGAAGTGTTGAGCTGCTGGAGGATGGGTGGCTTGAAGGGTCAGGTGTTCTGAGAAAAACAAGGGTGGACTGAGAGCTGGGAATAGAGGTGAGTAGGGCTTGGCTGGTCTGATCAGAAAGGCCTGAGTGCCCACCAGGGCTAGGGAGACGAAGGAGAGGGGCAAACTTACAGCCCAGGGAGGAGACTGCAGTGTCTAACTAAGGTTGGAACTGTCAGGGTCGCTCTGGCGCACAGGTCGCCCTTGTGGAACCAGGGATTGAACTCAGGCCCTTGCACTTGCAAGGGAAGCACTTATTCCACTGAGCCATTTCCCCAGCCCCTAAACCGAGATTCTGCCTGGTCCAGGCTACAAGGATATGGACACAGGGCAGGTGGACCACTGAGGAGGTCAGCGCCTGTGATCCAGTGACCAGCACAGTGACTGAATTTTTGGGAGATTGAGGGGTTTGGGGTTCTCCTCCTTGCTTACTTGACTGATCTGTCCTACAGGCCAGCACTACACTGATTCCTTTGCTCAGGTCAACCCTCTGAGGAAGGTGCCAGCTTTGAAGGATGGGGACTTCACCTTGGCTGAGAGGTAATGTCTTCCTGGCCCACAGCTCTGTTAGCCAGCTGTTTGTGTCCATTGTTCCTGGCTAAGGCCACGACTTGCTTCTTTGTTTGTCTATTTGTTTTTGAGACAGGCCCTTGCTATGTGTGTAGTTCAGGCTGGCCTTGAACTCACTCTGTAAACTAGGCCAGTCTCAAAGTAGGAGTGACCCTTCTGCCTCAGGCTCCCAAGAGATGGGATTGAAGGTGTTTGGTCAGGGGCACAGCTTCTGCATCCTAGGGACCAGTGTCATTCCCAGGGTAGAGTGTGGAGGTACCCACTGCACTGATGAAGAAATTGAGGCTGGAAGAAGGGAGAGACTTCTACCCAGGAGGGCATGATGAGCTCCAGAGCCCGGGCTGCCCTGAGCAGATATGAAGGGAAGAAGTGAGAGCAGGAGGTGACTGGAGGGTTTGAGCAATAGGAGAGGAGGTAGGAAGTAGTCTCTGTGTCATTTGAGAGCCCTTGGGCAGCCTCTCCCAATTTCAAGGTTAAGAGTCCAACCTGCTTCAAGGTGCATTCCCTGCCAGCCTCAGGTTTGGAAGAAAAGAGGGGGAAAAAGAAGTATGGAGCAGTGGCTGCACCAGCCACTTCAGAGTGGCTACTTCTATAAATCCTGGGGGAGGAGCTGTTTCCCTGGAGAGCTGAAGACTCACCTAATGAGCACAGTGGCTGTTCACTGAGCATTCCTCAGCACTGGGTCACATCCAATGGGACTTGAACAGGGAACATGTCTAAGCCTCTGTCTTGAGGCTCACACCCTAGAGGGGAAGCTGACAGTACCCCCCACCCCACACACACACACGTGCGCCGGTAAGAGGTTGCTAGCAAGTGCTCTGGAAAAGATTGATTAGGGGGTTGGACAAGCAGCAAAGGGAAGGCTCTTGAAAATTTGGCTCCTGAGCATGAATATGGGGAAACCTGCAGGAACCTCGGGATTGAGGAGATGTGTGAGGAAGCATGTTCTGACTGGAGGGAAAATCAGGGGTGAAAGCCTTCAGGTGGGGCCATGACTGGGTAGAGACCACAGAGTGTGGGGTCCAACTTTGCCAGGGTGAGGGAGAGAAGCCAAGCAGGAGGGAAGGGCAGAGCTGGGTATGTGGTTCGAGGAAGACAATGGCTTTTCCTGTGGATGGGTACAACTAACAGGGAGGATTTTTGTTTGTTTTGATTTTTGACACAGGCTCTCCCTTTGTAGTTTGGGTTGGCCTTGATCTCACTTTGTAGCCCAGGCTGGCCTTGAACTCTCAGTGATACTCCTGCCTCAGTCTCACATGTGCTGGGATTACAGGTGTGTGCACCAACCCAGCCAATTGGGGGGTTTTGAGCAGAGGAGAGCTGTGATCAGCTTGATTTAACAAATCTTTTGGCTAGGATGAAAAGGCTGCTGTGATAATGTTAGGCACAAGGCACCCAGAACTCCAGCAATGTTGGTGCTGGTGCAGGGTGGGAATGCTTGACTCTGACCACTCCACCGTGAAGCTGAAGGGTTGGGTATGAGTGGGTAAGGTGGACCCAAGGCCTCCAGGTTGGTAGCTGAGTGGTAGTGACATCCTCTCTCGAGGCCACAGAATACCTCCATGATAGAGCAAGATTCACACTCGGGGCCATTTGCAGCAGAGCCTGAGGTCAGTGGACTGTCCAACACCCAGGAGGGCATGATGAGCTCCAGAGCCCGGGCTGCCCTGAGCAGATATGAAGGGAAGAAGTGAGAGCAGGAGGTGACTGGAGGGTTTGAGCAATAGGAGAGGAGGTAGGAAGTAGTCTCTGTGTCATTTGAGAGCCCTTGGGCAGCCTCTCCCAATTTCAAGAAAGTACAAGAGGGGCAGCGGCCTTACTCCTGACTCTGTCTAGCCTGTGTGTATGGTGGGAGTACTACTCAAGGTGCTCTCCTTCTTTGAGACTCACACTGGGTGACCCTTCCTCCTGGATGCCCTCTCGAAGGTCTTTACTATTGAAATCCATGTTTTGTTTCTCACTTGGTATCCTGAGAGCAGACAATGGAATGTCCCAGCACAGGGCTGTGTGAACCTGAACAGCCTTCTAACATCTGTGAGCCTCACATTCCTCCTCTGCATTGTGTGACTAGTGAGCATTCTTCCCCCAAGCTGAAGAATCAGTGGGGCATAACTTCCACACCTCCCCTATTCCCCCAGTGTGGCCATTCTGCTGTATCTGAGTCGCAAATATAAGACTCCTGACCACTGGTATCCCCAGGACCTGCAGGCCCGAGCTCGGGTGGATGAGTTCCTGTCCTGGCAGCACACGGCCTTGCGGAGTTGCTGCTTACGGGCCATGTGGCAGAAGGTGAGCCAGGGAGGCAGGGACACCTCACAGGGAGCTCCAAGAAAGGCGCTTTGTGTTTGAAACATCCCATTCAGCCCTGGCACCTTAGAACACCAAGTCCCAGGAATGCCAGAGACTGCATGCACTTTAGCTATATCTCACCGATCTCGCACAAGTCCCACTTGAGCAATTTGGAGTTCATCTGAGAGGTGGGTGAGGAGTAGGGACAGATTGGCTGCTGCACTGGGGAGGGCTCTGAGGAAGGGGGGCATGGAAGCCTTTAAATGGAAAAGGGTAGATATGGGTGAGATGAGATCCAAAGGGATAATGGGTGGGATTTGTGTACAGTCTCCCCTTCCCCTCTCCTGGGGATTGAACCAAGGGCCTTCATACTGAACTATATCCCCAGCCCTGTTTTATTTTGAAACAGACCTTTGCTAACTTGTTCAGGCTGATTATGATCCTTGTGATCCTCCTTCCTCAGCCTTCCTCAGTGCCTGGACTGTAGGCTTGTGCTGCCATGCTTGCCCCTGACCCTGTCTCTGCTGGCCCACCAGATGATGTTCCCTGTTGTGCTGTGTCAGCAAGTGCCCCAGGAGACACTCTCGTCCACTTTGGCTGAGCTGGACAGTTGCCTGCAGCTGCTCGAGAACAATTTCCTCCGAGACCAGAACTTCCTCACTGGTCCCCAGATCTCCGTGGCTGACTTGGTGGCCATCGCAGAACTGATGCATGTGAGTGCTGGGGTGGGGGTGTGCGCGCTGCTGAACAGTAGGGAGTCCTGGGAAGGATCTGGCTTTGCCACATATGTTTACCTTTCTGGTTGTGGGACCCTGGAGGAGCCCCAGTGTCCTCTTATATGAAATGAACCCTAGTAAGCTTCACTTTGCGATACTGAGTGGTTGCTAGTGCCCCCCCCCCCGCCCCGAGTCATTCCCAACCCATCACACATAGTGGAGGTGGAAAATCCTACCAGAGAAACCTACAGTATGCCATGCTACCCTGTGTTTGGCTATGCCCAGTGCCTCCACCTCACTCCCTCTCCCTCAGCCTGTCAGTGCTGGCTGCCAGGTCTTTGAAAGCAGACCCAAGCTGGCCGCCTGGCGCAGGCGTGTGGAGGCTGCGGTGGGGGAGGACCTCTTCCAGGAAGCCCATGCAGTTGTCCTCAAGGCCAAGGACATACCTCCGATGGACCCTACCTTGAAGGAGAAGTTTCAGCAATCAGTGCGGGGTTTGTTGCAGTGAGCAGGTGGCCTTTTCCACCAAAGGAAAAACCGAGTTGTTGGAATAAAGCAATGGGGCCACCTGATTCCTTGTGTGTGGATTGGACATGTTCACAGGTCTCTGGTCCACAGTTCCTTCCAGACATCATGACGCCATTCCTTTGTGTCCTCCCTCACATTTACTCCAACATCTGACTTCCAAATGACCTTTGGGAGGACCAGCCATCAGCGGATTAAAGCAGGGGCGAGAGGTTTGGGCCTGCTATGTGGGCTCCGCCCCCCAGGCAGAACTGTCAATTGAGACTGGGCGTGGTGTTGAGCACCTGTAATCCCAGCTCTAAACAGTCAGATCAGTAAGAGTCCCATCAAGCAGTAAGGCCCTGAACACCCTCTAGACCCTTCCATAAAATAAAAAACAACAGAACCAAATGACCTTGGGGGAGAGCTTTGGCCTTGTCCTTCTTCTTTTGAAACTTTCCACCATTTCTCGCTAAAAGCATGACAGTGCTCCTCACAGCTCTCAGCTACCCGTGCTCTCACCTTGGTCTCCCAGCCTTGGCTCATACTGTCCCCTCATCTTACCTAGTGCCCCTCCTGCTCTTTGGGCAGGCGTCTTGCCCCATGTTGCTTATGCTGGAAGACTTCCCTGATCTCCCCTGCCCCAGGCCAGGTCAGATGACCCTCTGGCATGCTCAGCCAGTGCCCCCCCCCCCCCCGCAGTCCTTGCAGGGAGCAGACTCCACGCTCCCTGGGCCGAGCACGCATCACAGATGGGGGGGGGCGGTGCCTAGGTGAAGCGCTGTCTGCTCAGCAATGGGCTCAGCCCCCTAGGTCTTCTGCCTTTCTCTATGATGTCAGTATTTCCTATAAGTGGGGTGGATGCAGGGCTGGTTCATGAACCTCCTTGGAGGAAGAGCAGTCCCTAATTATTTCTTGGCTCTCCAGATAGCCCCAAGCAGCCTTGCTGTCCCATACCTACTCCTAGTCCTGGCTTCTGCCTTCCTTTCCTGCAATGCCTTTCAGACTTGTCACCTGTCCCTAGAGCTGGTGCGTCAAGTCCTTGGTGAAGCCAAAGTGTGTTAGGGGGCGGGCTCACCTGTCCAGACTGCAGAGGTGGGGGTGTGGTCAGAACAGCCAATTGGGGAGTGGTGAGTTTGCACGGCCAATGAGGAGCTTGATTGCTGTGGCGCTCCGCCCCTGCTCCGCCTTGAGCTACAGTTTGGAAAGTCTAGCTCTAGTCTGAGGCCTTTGTTGCCCCGCAGTCCTCGTCCTCACTCTCGCAATCTTGCCTGGCAGTCGACCACTGCGTCGACAAGAACTTCGCGGCCAACCGCGAGCCTGCGGTGCTGGAGAAGCGGCCACGCTGGGCAAATCCGAGGACGGGAGCGAGGATTGGGGTTCCCTGGGCAAGAGTAGGCTGGGGACCAGTAGCAAGGCTTTGGTCCCCAACCTTGAACTTCTGTGCCCCAGGATCCCAGGCACTAGCCTTTCCGTTCCCTTTCCTAACCCTCCCCAGCTATGACCCCGACCCGACCTCCGAGGAACCCAGCCGCTATACTCCTCTGTTCTCTGCTTGGCACTACTGCTCCACGTGCCGTCGTCCCACACGCTAGCTTGGTTGCTCTAGTTTCAGGTGAAATTTTCGTGTTCTCCATAGCATGTAACTGAAGGTGCGGCCTGGCTTGAAGGTGGCGTTGTGTGGGTGCAGAGTGCCCCCTATCGGCAGGGTGGGCACAGCCCTGGAGTACCAAGACCAGGACCAGGGCTGGGCGCCAGCTTCTTCAAGCCCCTCACTAAGGAACTCAGACCAGTGCATGATAGTGAGTGGACCTGTTCGGATCTGCTGTGTGACCAGAAGCTATGATCCTGCCCCCTAGCACCTGCATAAAGAGTGTGTATGTGAATTACATTCCTTGCTTTACCCAGGAAGGATTGACACATTCTAGGCCTCCTGCCTCAGTTTCTTGGGTGCGGGGGTTACAAGTGTGTGTCACCATGCAAGGCTTGGTTTGCTACTGATTGATTGATCGGGTTTTCCTATATAATTTAGGAATCCCTGAACTTGCTATGTATTTTAGTCTTCCCTCCATTTCAAAAGTCCTCTTTTTAGGGGCCGGGGAGATGGTTCAGTGGAACAAACACTTCCTTGGCAAGTGCAAGGGCCTGAGTTCAATCCCTGGTTCCGCAAAAAATAAAAAAGCAAACAAACAAAAAACCCCCAAAGTCTTTTTTATCCTCTGGAGCTGTTTTTTTTTTTTTTTTTTTTTGGCTTTTTGAGACAGGGTCTCACTTTGACTTTGCAGGTCAGACTGGCCTTGAACTTACTTTGTAGCCATGCTGGTCTGGAACTTGCAATGATCTTCCTGCCTCAGCCTCCAGAGTGCTGGGATTATAGGTGTGAGCCACCACATTTGGCTTTGGGTATCTTTAAAAATATATATATTTTAAATTAGTATATGTTTCCAACACATGATGATTACATTCATCTTTGGGGGATGATACATATTATATCATATCTTGATTATTTTTTACTCCCCCTTCAGGTTTCTTTTTTAACATTTATTTTTCTGGGGTAGTCCTTGCCAGTAATCCTAGCTACTCAAGGAGATCGAGGCAGGAGAATGGCAATTCCAGCCCCACTAGGATAATTTAGAGAGAACCTGTCTCAAAATAAATAAGATGAAATAAAACAAAATGAAATAGGCCGAGGACATACTTCAGGGGTAAGATTGCTCCTGGGTTTAATTCTTCATACAAAATAAAGTATTTTAAAATTGTCTTTTAGGTGGAAAGACCACAACATTCATTCTTACTTAAATCACCCCGTGGGACCCAAGCCTCTATGAATTTAATCACAGTGGAAGCCCTTCCTAAAATGCTTTATAAGAAGCCCTTAAATCTGGAGCCTTTTTTTCAGGGCGAATTCTAAACTCTCCCCATTCATTTATGGGGTCTTACTTTTATTCTATTTTATTTACTTATTATTTTTTTTATATGGGGTCTTATTGTGTCAATCGTTTGTGCCTGTTTGGTTTCGACTCTTTTTGGGTGGAGGATGTTGAACCAGAAATAGCTCTTCTGTATTTAGTTCCATCTAAGTGTTCCCCAGGTTTCCACTCCTTTCAGGGCATTTGTTCACAGCATAACGAGAACACACAGCCCCTCACTCAGCGACTGCTCTGGATCAGGCGGCCGCCAACCACTGGAAGTAAGACCACTAGCTCCTACCTGGAGCGCTAGAGCGCTGAGACCCTTAGCAACGCTCCGGAACTGGAGCTCCACGTTCAGCCGTCGGCGCGCGCCCGGCGGGTCTACAGAGCGCCCCCTGCAGGATCAGGTGGGCCGCCAAACGGCTGGCGGGAGGAAAGTACGCCCGCACTGATTGGCTGGCAGAGCCGGCAACCGAGCCAATAGGAACGCGCCTTGTTGTTAAGCGTGCGGCCGGCTGGTGCGGAGGTCTGAGTGCAGGGGCGGTTGCCTTGGAGACGCCGGCTGAGTTCCTGGACTGCTCCTTTGGGGGCTGCTCGCGGGTGGGGGCGCGGCTGGTGTGAGCCAGAGCGTGGGCAGCAGGCCTGCAAATCACGTGAGGACGCTGGAGTGTTCCTCTGCATCCCGAGTGCCAGTGTGGGAAACGGAGGCCAGAAAGCCGGTGGGACGAGGCGGGGCCTGTGAGTGCTTCGCGGGCCTCCTCCCGGCTCCCGTGTCCCTGAAGAGCATTCTCGCCGCGGAGTGGATCCCAGGGATCGCAGCGGGACCACCATCTCTTTCGGCGCGTGCTGAGTGCAAAGCCTAGCGGTAACCCTCCTTGCGACCTTTCACTCACCTTCACGGCAGCCCCACTGTCCGGATAAGTAACCTGGGCTCCGGGAATTTTTTTTTTTTTTTTAGCGGAACCTGGGATTGAACTCAGACCCTTGTGCTTGCCAGGGAAACGCTTATTCTACTGAGCCATCTCTCTGGTCCCAGGACTTCTTAAAGTCATGCGGCGGATCAGCTGGACTCCAGCTGGGAGTCTTATATATTTTTTGGTTCTGGGGATTGAACTCAGGACCTTGCTCTTGCCAGGCAGGCACTTAAGCTGCTGAGCTATCTTCTTGGCCCTCAACTGAGAATCTTGACTTTGCTGCATCACTACTTCCCAGAAGGATGGCCTGGTTAGACAGACCCACTGACTTTTAACAGGTGACTGCAGAGGTGGCTTTGGGGGCCACTTTCCTCTTCAGGGCCTGGCTTATTATAGGTCATAATTTCAGAATACATATAGCAGGGGTTCCTTCTGTTTGATTTGTTGCTGCAGTTAGACTATCGTTAGAATGGTCTTCAGGGATCAGCAAGCTTTTTGTAGATATATTATTACAGTGTATTCTGAATATAATTCTGACCGCTTAACTCTGGTATTACAGCATGGATATAAAAGAGTAGCTGTATTCAGCTCATATTATGTATGATATTGAAATTTGAATTTTGTATAAACTTCATGATCTTTTCATGTACCACAGATTTTTTTTTTTCTTCTTTTTGCGGAACCAGGGAATTGAACTCAGGTCCTTGAGCTTGCCAGGGAAGCGCTTATTCCACTGAGCCATCTCCCTGGCCTTTTCTGTTTTCTTCATTAAAAGCAACCAGGCTGGTTAGTTGGAGAATTGATGTCTAGTTCAGAAGTTCAGAGCTTCAGTAGTAAAGAAAACTAAGATCTAAATGGAGGCACCTATGCCAAATCAGCCATACCGCCATGCGTTGTGAGAACTGAACCTAGGGATTTTGGACTGGTGGGCCAGGAAACCCCACCGCTTTTTTCCTGCTGTGGTCAATCAAGGACTTGCATCAGCCCAAAGTGTTGTTCTTTCTCATGTATTCTTACGGCGAAGACACTATACTCATAAAGTTTGGGAACTTGTAAGTTTAAAGTTGTAAACGTGCTAATATGAGAGAAATGCAACTGCTGGATTGTGAGTCAACAAATATAAATTGAGCACCTATAACCTGAAAATCCCAAATGTTCCCTAAACTTTAAATGCATGCATCACCCCAAAAGGAAAGGGCACAATGTAAAAGTTTAACAATCACTAAACATACTGTATATGTGTATAAGACCATTTGCTGCAGTGTATATAAAATGTGAATGAATTGTGGGCCCTGATCCCAAGGTAGGTCACATTCCAAAATCCAAAGGAGAGGCCCGGCCAAATAGCCCAGTGGATTAAA
>PVKA01014966.1:0-19650 GCA_004027165.1 Ctenomys sociabilis
CCCCTGACCAATATATAGTGGCCTTCTTTGTGTCGTTTGATCATTCTTGGTTTGAAGTTGAGACTGTCTGAGAACAGAATTGCTACTCCTGCTTTTTTCTGAGGTGCTGGGGCATGTAGTATTGTTTTCCATCCTTTGACTTTGAGCCTATGAATGTCCTTTTGAGTTAAGTGTGTTTCTTGTATACAGCATATTGTTGCATTTTGTTTTCTAATCCACTGTGCCAGTCTATTTCTCTTAATTGGAGAATTGAGTCCGTTTACATTGATGGTTATAATTGAAATGTGCTGACTTATGTTTGTCATGATATTTACCTGGTATTGTTTACTCCTTTGTAACCTGTGTTTAATTGACTGTCCTGTTAAGTGGGTTCCTTCCATTCTCATTCATGGAGTTCTGGTCATTGTGGTCTCTCTCTAGAACATCTTTCAGCAGCCTGTGAAGGGATGGCTTTGTCATCATGAAATTCTTTAGTTGAAGAAACGCTCATTTTCTAAGGGCTTTACTTAGCTAGACCAGTCAAAGTTTTCCTAATTTTCCATGCCTCTAAAAAGGAAAGTACAAAGAGGTGGGAAAATTAGGAATAAAGTCAAAAGAAAGAAACTGAAACAGAGCAGGCCTGACATTCCCTCTAGCATATAGAGGGGGATCAAAGCCAGTCTATCCCAGTGAAACCTGTCCTTTAAGTCTTAAGAACGGTTGCCGACCTAATGTCATTTAACTGGCAAAAGGAGTCCCGTGTTTCATATACAGGCATGTATATTTCATAAGTCTGACTATATTTAAAGGTCCCATTTTACCGTTTACATGAAATCCACTAAGAGTCTTATTAATGTCACTCTTTCTAGTGCTACTGTCTAAATCCTAGCAAGGAATACCAGTACATTTAGCATCTAGTTCAAATGCAACATATACAAGTACACAACTGTCATAAAATGTCCCACTCAAGAAATATCATAACCTTATAACATTTCCATGTTAACTTTCATTTACCAACATTTTGACCAACATTTTAGCAAAACCATGAGACAAATCATACGGAATTGCAAGCAATTTTAACAGTAGTAAGAAATAAAACTATGTGAGGCAAAACATGAACAATTATAAGCAATGAGCAAAGACATGTGAAACATAAAAATTTGTTACCTAAGCAAGTCTCAATTCAGAATTTATAAAAGAAAAGCAACTCATACCTCCGTCCAGTGATCTCCGTGGATGACCTCCAAATGATATAGGGAAGTAAGATTCCTAACCTGACCTTGGTGAGTTCGTGTTCTCTAAAACAGAAGAATGAATTTTAGGAACAAACTGAGGTTGAGGAAAAAACTTTATTGGATAGAAAAGCTTCTGTCGGAGAGGGACAGAAGGGGGTCCCGAGCGGGTTACCCCATCCACATCTTTTTGACACTAGAAAGTTTGAGAGTACTAGTAATCTTAAAGATAATTTTCCACTGATGACTGAGTGCTTGTACACATTCCTCTCAGTCTCCATAACATGAACCTATAAAAGGGGATAAAGAGAAGTGAGTAAGAGTTAAAAGCTTCTTCAGTGTTATAAAAACACATTTGTAGAGATTTTCTGTTTTGTTCACCATGCCGTGGGACATTGTCTGAGGAATTGAAAGTAACTCTACCTGCAAAATAAATTATAGGTGTGCTGACTCCCATTGCAGAAAAGGAGTTTTCAGAACTAGTTGCAAAGAGGCATAAAAGGTTTATTCTTAGGCAAGATGTTTAAAATGCGTGAAGAAACAGAAGACAGTGCAGAGCCTCAAGAGATGGTGTGCTATTTTGTGGAAGTGGGGACCTTTATGTTTCCCATGAAAGGGTGGCAATTTGTGGGAAAAGATGGCACACTGCCCAGAAGGGCACTGGCCATTTTTATACGCATGAGTCCAGTTTTTGGCTTTTTTAAAAACTAGATAATAGAATTATTTTTTAAATTCGCTCATTCTGTTCTTTTACTGTAGGATTGGTTTCTTGATCATTTTTTTTTTTAACTAAGCTAATTGATATCCTTTCTAGTATCCTTAAGGAATTTGAGTGTGATAGGAAAGGAGCCTAAAGTAAAAAAGGAGATATCGATATTGATATTCTTAGGAAACTTAAATGTGTCTTGTAAGTTGTAATCTTTTTAGAAAATTTTAATTGCAATTCTCCTTATCTCTTTGCCCATCTTTAAGTTTTTCTATCCAGACTCCACTGTATTTACAGTATTTATTTAGGACAATGTTTCCCATCCAGCCAGCAATCAATACTTGGTTTTCGAATGGATGAACATTACCACTCCATGGGGTTGAGATGTCAGAGAAGGAAATCAATGCAATGTTATTTTTACTATTTTTCTGTTTCTTTTCATTTCAACTAACTATTGGGTTAAGGGAGTAACTGTGGATTTTCAGATTATCTTTTACTAATTGCATAGATATTAAATATTTAAGTACTTTAAAGTTAGTGGTCATTTGTAATTTTAAACTTTCTTCTCCCTATATTTCTCCCCTTTACTAAATTATGTCAGCATGCTCTAAGACAATATAGTTCTGTAATCAAACAAATCATGAAGGTACCAAGTAATGGTGTAATGTTTACAGGAGGCTCTCAAACCCTCCTGAAGCAGCAACAGATAAAAGTGAGTTAGGATTGGTTATTAACTAGAGAGCACAGAGGGTCTAGAACCAGATTTGTTACTCCCCCTCCTCTCTCTGGTGGCCTCACACCCCCTTACTAAGCCTTAATATTGGCAGATATTCCAAAATAATATTTCAGCTCCAATGTTTAAAATGTGCAAAGAAATAGAAGACAGTGTAGAGCCTCAAGAGATGGTGTGCTATTTTGTGGAAGTGGGGACCAAGGAGCTCAAAGCATAAATCCCAGGAAAGCTAGGAGGATTTTATATTTTTCTTTTGATGGATAGAATGGAAGTTTGATGTTAGATGTTAAGTTGAATTCTAGAAAATGCTTTCTGCAATAGGAACTAGAGTTATTCTGTTTCAACTCTGTATTTTATTATGCATGTATTTTTTTTTTTTTTTTTTTTTTTTTTGTCTTTTTGAGACAGGGTCTCACTATGCAGTTCAGGCTGGCCTCAAGCTCACTTTGTAGCTCAGGCTGGTCTCGAACTCACAACAATCCTCCTGCCTCAGCCTCCCGAGTGCTGGGATTACAGGCATGTGCCACCATGCCCGGCTATGCATGTATTTTAAAGTTTCACAATCATATCATTCAGACTGAGAGAGCTCTGTGTAAAGGTACCTGCTTATCTTTTTAAATACGAACAATTCACAAACTCAAAATAATTTTTAAAAAAGTCTAGCATTTTTAGCATCCTAAAAGACTGATTCTTGGTAACCTCCTATGTATTTCTAAAGTCTTTTAGTAGGTATGCATGGTTTCATGCACATATATACACAGACATTCATGTACAATCTTTATATATTAATATACTTTATATGTTAATATTAACGCTATCAAATAGGGAGTATAATATTCAACATTTTACTGAATATATTGTTATTCCTTTTGATATTTCAGTGGAATAGTTTTTTCCTTTTAAAATTTTCTGACAATATTTTGGAGACAAACTGAAGAATTGAAGGCATGATGAATGATTCACTATCTTTTCCCTGTTAGTCAGCACAGACAGTACAGTTGGGATAGATATGCCGTGCTTCTACATGATTCTATGAGTGGCAAGATTTACGTTAATGGTGGTTGGACAGGATATTATATCAGCTTCTAGTACTATGGACAACTGCTAGGAAGATAACAAGGTAGAAAGTATTAATTATTGAATCGTTGATGTAATTCAGGTATAAAAAATAAGATAGGTAAACAGCTACACTCTCTTAATTTACTGATAAGAGACATATGCTATAATAATGTCTGTAAGTATAATATCATGTATGCACCTTGTACGATACCAAAACATTATGAAAACAGTTTGCAATGTATTAATTTATCGAATCTGTCTTGTTAAGGTGTCTTAAAACAGTCTCACTGATATTTGTACTTCAATAAAAAAAATTAAAAAGAAAAAAAAAGGAAATACAGTGGTCCCTTTATCATGGAGGTTACTTTCCAGATGCCCCTGTAAGTAAAAACCAGAAAAGTAGTGATGTTACATTTATTTTAGTATTTGTATATATTTTAAGGCTTTATAAGCCCTTCACATGCTCTTATAAGCCTTACCCACACTTTTCAAAACCACTTTTAGTGTTCTCAATAATCTTCTAAAAATAATAAAGCTATGTAGTTTTAGCAACTTGCATATACTATACAGTACTACAAAATCCCATGGTATAGCAAAAAATCTGAGATAAGTAATTTAGATTAATATTTTTTGAAAAACCACAAAACAATGAGTCCTTGAAAGTCAAACAAAAAAAAAAAATAGTGAGGGGCTTCTGTAGCACTCTAGCAGCCCAAACAGGGCATCGAAGAAGACTCTCAGGCACATGGATGGAGTGACTCTGGTGCAATTTAACAACTTTGATTAACTCTGGGCAGCTTGTGGGACTCTGGCAAGCTCTGGCTTTTCTTAGTCCCCAGTGTGAAGCTGTGGAGCTTCTGCTGGTGTTGCTCCAAACTTTGAAGAACTTAGGAGAACTCTGAGTGGTGTGCACCATGCCGGAGAGCTGCAACCTGTAGGCCTGCTCAAGCTGGCTTTCCAGGAGCCATTCAAGAACTTTGGCAGCTTGGGGCAGCCTCTAAATTCTCTGGGAGATTCAACAATGCCAAAATGCAAGAGCAAAAGGCAATTTTGATCCTCTAATCCACCCAGAACAAATCCAGGAGACAAAGACATATGAGAACGTGGAAATCACACACCTGAAAGATAACAACTGAAGTAAAGAAATAAGTCAATCAGGCTATAGAAAAAATACAAGCAGAAATAATCCCCCTCAAAGGGGGAAAGGACAACAATCATGAAAGAATTGCTCAGCACAGCTAAAGAAGATACAGAAAAATAGAGGAGAATAGAATAATGATGGAATAAGCAATACATGAAAGAATTAGAATGCATGAAACAGATTCAAACAGATTTCCAGGTTATTAAGAACTCCATCAAAAGGTGGAAAAACAGCTTGAATGAAGCTGAAGATAGAAATTCAGACCTTGAAGACAGTGTTGCAGCTAATGAATGTGAAAAATAAAATATCTCTTTAAACTAACAAGGAACCAGGAAATAAAAAATCAGCAGCTACAAGATGATAAAGGAAAAATAATATAAAAATAATAGGTGTCAATGAAGCAGTAAGAGACAGCATAAATGACATAAAAGAGACTCTTTGCAGAAGTACTAGCAGAAAAATTTCCAAACATGGGAAAAGGACTTGACATACAGATAAGCAAGTCATATGAGTATCTACATCTAGACACACGATAGTCAAAATCTCAGAAATTCAGAAAAAAAAATAGAATATTAAAAGCTGCTAGAGAGAAGAAACAGATCACCTACAATGGAAAATCCGACAGAATCGTGGCAAATTTCTCAACACAAATCAGCGATTCAAGAATAGTTTGGAGTGAGGTATTTCAGTTCCTGAAAGAAAATAACTTCCAACCCAGTCTGAGGTACCCTGAAAAACTATCTATCAAATTCAATGGCAAAATAAGATCACTCCATGACACAGAAATGAAGAAATTCATGACCACCAAACCAACCCTACAAAGAGTACTGACAGATATTCTAGAAAGAGAAAGCAGTGATCACAGCTTCAAGAGAGGAACCACCAAACAGAGTAATTAAAAAGAAGGAAAAATTACAGAACCTATAACAGGAAAATAACATGGCAAAGATAAACCAGATTATAACCATCAGTGTAAATGGCGTCAATTCACAAATCAAAAGAAACAAAATCCAACAATATGCTGCATACATGCTGCATATAGGAAACACATTTAACTCAAAAGGAAATTCACAGACTGAAAGCCAAAGGATGGAAAACAATCCTTCACGTCACAGCAAATCAGAAAAAAGCAGAGTTAGCTATTCTGGTTGCTGACAATATCAACTTCAAACCAAAAATCATCCAAAGAGACAAAGAAGGTCAATACATACTTGTTAAGGGAAAGTTGCAAGAGGAAGATATAACAATAAAAAATATATATGCGCCTAATGTAGGAGCACCCACTTACATAAGACAAATTTTTAAAGACATGAAAAATCAAATGGGCAGGGGGACTTTAACATACCACTGTCACAAAGAGATAGATTAACTAGACAAAACATCAGCAAAGAAATAACAGAACTAAACCAAACTTTGAAGAAATTAACTTGGTAGACATTTACAGAGTGTTTCACCCAGGAACAACAGAATAAATATTCTTCTCAATTGCACATAGGATTTTCTCCACAATAGGCCTTATATTGGTACACTCTTAAGTAAATGCAGAGGAATTGAAATCCCATTATGGATTTCAATGTGATCATACAATGTGATCATAACGTGATAAAACTGGAAATTCTTGATGAAAGAAACTACAAAAATGCCACAAACACATGGAAATTAAATAACAATCTCCTAAACAGCCAGTGGGTCAAAAATGAAATTAAAGAACTTAAAAAATATTTACAATCACAAAAATGTAGATACAACTTACCAAAACATGTGGGATGCAATAAAAGCTGTCTTAGGAGGAAATTTTATAGTGGTAGATTCATACATTAAGACAACAGAACAAGTCCAAATAAACGATCTTATGCTTCACCCCAAGTTCCTAGAAAAAGAAAAGCAAGTCAAGCACCAAGCCTAAAGAGACAGGAAATTACAAAGGTTAGAGCACAAATTAATTCTTTGGTAATGAAGAAAACAATACAAAGAATAAATGAATCAAAGAGTTAATTCTTTGAAACAATATATAAAATTGATAAACCATCCAAAGTAATCAAAAAAGGACAGAAAAAAACCCTCAACATTCATGCAATAAAGAATGAAAAGGGTGAAATCACTGCAGACTCTAATGAAATTCAGAAGATCATCAATACCTACATCCAAAATCTTTACTCTCACAGGATGGAAAATATAGAAGAAATGCACAGTTTCCTAAATACATAGGAGATGCCAAAACTGAATCAGAAAGATAAACTCTGAATAACCCAATAATGAGAAATAAAATTGAAGATATAAACACCCTACCAACAAAGAAAAGTCCAGGTCCTGATAGATTCATGGCTGAATTTTACAAGAAATATACAAAAGATTTAATTCTAACTATTCTCAAACTCTTCAATGAAACTGCATGGGAAACAATTCTCCCAAACTCATTCCTGGAGGTGAGACTTACTTTGATATCAAAACCAGAGAAAGAGCCAACTAAAAAAGAGAACTATAGGTCAACCTCTCTAATAAATATAGCTGCAAAAACCCTCAACAAAAATCCTAGCAAACAGAATACAGTAACTCATCCGGGAAATTATACATCATGATCAAGTGGGATGATCATGCATCAGAAATGCAGGGATGATTCAAGATATGCAAATTCATAAATGAAATACAGCACATCAATAGTACCAAGAAGGAAAACCACATGATTATCTCAATTGATGCAGAAAAAGCCTTTGACGAAGCTCAACTGTCATTCATGATAAAAAACACCTACAGAGAATTGAAATAGATGTTCTATAGCTCAACCTGATAAAAGTCATCTATAGAAACAGACAATATCATATTATATTGGCAAAAACTGAAGGCCTTCACTTTAAAATCAGGAATAATACAAGGATGCCTCCTGTCTCCACTCCAATTCAGTATAGTTCTGGCAGCGTTAGCTTGAGCATTGAGACAAGAGAGACAAATAAAAGGAATAAGGATTGGAAAAGAAATGAAATTATTATTATTTGCAGATGACAAGATACTCTACATAAAAAACACCAGAAACTCTATTGAGTCACCACTAAATTCAGTAACATAGCAGGATACAAAGTCAACACCTAAAAACCAGTAGCATTTTTGCACACAGGGAAGGAACACACTGAGACAGAAATTAGAAAAACCATACATTGAAAATTATGGTACTCTGAGAAAAGTGATTGAAGAGGATTTGAGAAAAAGGAAAAAAATTCCCATGCTCCTGGATAGGAAAAACCAACAATGTGAAAATAGCCATATTCCCAAAATTGGTGTACAGATTCAATGCAATCCTCATTAAAATACTAGTAGTATACCTCACAAAGCTAGACAAAACTTTCCTCAAATTCATTTGAAACCAGAAAACACACAGAATATCAAAAGGAATCCTGGGAAACAAAGGAAAGGCAGGAGGTATCACAATCCTTGACCTAAAATTATATCATAAAGCTACTGTGAATCAGCATGATACTGGCATAGGGACACACCTGAGGCTCAGTGGAACAAAATAGGATGTTCAGACACAACTGCAACCTACTCAGCTACCTTACCTTGATAAAGTGGACAAACAAGCTCACTTGAAGAGATAGGCTCTTTAATAAATAATGCTGGAAAAACTGGCTTTCCACATGCCGAAGGCTAAAACTAGACCCATGCCTATCATCATGCACAAAGCTATAGTCAAAAATGGGTCAAAGATTTAAATATTAAAACACAAACACTGAATCTTCTTGAGGAAAATACAGGTAGAAAGAAATCTTAAAGGCATAAGGGTAGAGAGTTCATGAACAGAAACCAAATTGCATGGGAAATATTTCAAAGAATCAAGAATTAGGATCTTGTTTTTAAAAAAGTTTCTGCACTTCAAAGAAAGTCTCCAACATAGTAAAAACGAAAACCAACAAACTGGGAAAAAACTATATCTGACCGTCCCTCCAACAAAGGCCTTCTATCTACAACATATACAGAACATTAAAAAATCAGCCTCCCTCAAATTTAAAGACCCAAACCAAAAATGGACATCTGAGATAAATATACACTTCTGAGAGGAAGAAACACAAATGGCAAGTAACTATATGAAAATATATTCAATATCTTTGGTTATTCAAGAAAAACAAATTAAAACCACACCAAGACTCTATCTTATTCCAGAAGGAATGGTTAACATCAAGAAGTCAGCCAATAACAAATGCTGGAGGGGCTGTGGAGAAAGAGGAACCCTTCTGCACTGTTGGTGGGAGAGTAGACTGGCACAGCCACTATGGAAATCACTGTAGATATTTCTTAAAAAGCTATTATTGGAGATCCCATTCAAGCCAGCTATTCCCCTCCTGGACATTTTTCCAGAACAAGTGAAAACCTCATACCACAGTGACATATGTGCACCCATGTTTGTGGCAGTGCGATTTGTCATAGCTAAATCCTGGAAACAACCAAGATGCCTATAAACTGAAGAATGGATAAAGAAGGTATGACATTTTTACACAATGGAGCATTATGCAGCTATAAAACAGGATAAATATGAGACTTTTGTTGGTCAGTGGTGCAACTAGAGAACATACTCATAAGTGAAATAAATCAGACCTGCATGTGCAGACATAGTATTGTTTCCTTAGTGTGAGAATCTGCAAGAGAAAATTGAATCTGTATGGTAAGATAGACATTGGGAAAAGAAAATAAACTTATTCCAAAGGAAAGAGTTACTGAGTTGAGGAGAAGGACAGCGGAGGAAATGGAGCAAAGAGATTTATCTATTTATTTAAGAACATAGTTTAGACAATTGTACTGTGCACTTCTGCTGGTCTATGGAAAGAAGCAGCTAATGCTTTAATTTGTTTCATCACCTGTTTTTAGTCGTTTCTCCTTTCTGTCTTCTTAATTTCCTGTATATTTCTTTCTTCAGTTTTACATCTATGTATCTGGCAAGATGAATAACTGATTGGACGACAATACTGTGTATTACAACAAATACTATGAAATTCATGTTACTTTGTTACATGAAAATCTGTATCACTTGTAATTTTTTCCTGTTTCATTCCAATTTGTGTTCTCTTTAAACAATTAAAAAACAAAGAAAAAACCATGTAGAACATCAAGGAAGTGAAAGGTGGAGGGTGGAGGTCAATAGTAGAGCGTTTTACTAGCATGTGTAAGGCCCTGCTTTCATTGCTGGTGCTGAAATAATAAAAAAATAAAACAAAAGAAAAACCTTGAGTACCTTAGTATGTCAGTAAACCCCCAGCTAACTAGAAGGAGGTGCTCATTCTTATTACAGGAGAAGCCCGAGGGCAAGAATTCTATTTGGTTGATTGAGATTTGGTATTAGATTTGAAAGGTTCCTCAGAAATCTTTGTTTATCTCTCATTCCCCATTTTTTCCTCTTTGGTGTGATTTCAGAAAAGAAGAAGAATGGCTAGCCAAGAACCCCTAACCAGTTCTCTCTCTCTGTCTCTGTCTGTCTGTCTGTCTGTCTGTCTGTCTCTCTCTCTCCCTCACACACACACACACACACACACACACACACACACACACACACACATTCACTTGTCCACTTGGTACCATAACAATGAATATCTTTCACATTTCTCAAATACTCACTATTATTATTCCTGGTCAATCAATTTTCAATTCTTAACTCCAATAATATGAAAATGTAGGGTTCCCAGTATTCCTAGTGAATATGCCCTATACACATCAATTCTTAGACTAAAAAGTCTTTCAATTTTATATATATATATATTATGTATTTGGTTGTTGTAGGGTCCCACTACACTGCTCAGACTCATAGTGATCCTTCTGCTTCAGCATCCTCAACACCGGTATTACAGACATTTGCCACCATGTCCAGACTTTGACTGGCTCAGCCTGCCCTAGGGGTGGCTCTGGTGCCACATGTGGTACTGTGTTTGAACCACAGTCCATGAACTTGCCTAAGGTTGCCTAAGCAGGTGCTTTAGTCCACTGAGCCATCTCACCAGCCCATATATAATTTTATTTATTTATTGGATATAGAGCCTCACTATGCAGCTCAGACTTGTAGTGATCCTAGTGTTTCAGCCTCCCCAGTGCTGGAATTACAGGTGTGCACCATCATGCTGGGTTTCAGGGCCCACACAGAGCACCTAGGGCTTGGGGCTGGCATGGCATATGGTACTGGTGATTGAACCTGGGTTCTTGAGCTTCTTAGGCAGGTGCTTAGACTTCTGAGGTATCTCTCCAGCGCTCAATTTTTTTAAATGAAGAAACAAGCAATAATATGAATATGAACTCAGTAAAAAAAGAGACTGGGCTGAAGAACCCACTATCCATGGAGAGGTTAAAAGCAGCCGTGCATGAGAAGGCTTCATCTTCCTCAGAACTCTAGCAAATCCAATATGTTAATATGCATTGAAGGTGTCTTCTCAGAAACTGAATGCTGTTACTAGGAAACTGTTGGTCAGTATGGAATTGTGGTTATAAGTAGAGGTAGGCATCGATGGAAGAAAGCACATTACATTGATTAATTGTTCAAATACTATCATGTTTCAGTAACTATATTACAGAGTCAGAGTTAATTATTATTGACAAAACATGTTTGGTTTCCTTTGATAGAATGTGAGAGCTTTTCTCTGCATTCACGTTACATCATAAATATAGAATTTGACAACTAAAAAAAAGAAAAATAAAAAAGTGGTTGAAGCATGTCTGTAGAATGAGGGCACCATTGAGAGTTACTCCAAATTTTCAACAATGGTGTTTGAATAATTCAGAATTATCTCAAGTGACACAGTAACATCTTCCTCTTAGGCCATATTGTACTATCTCCTTTTGAGAATTAGGGTCAGCAACAGAGTTGAAATTCCATGAGATTCAGAAGTGTTAAACCACTTCAACAATAACCTACTGAAAAATTCAATCAAGAGGGGTTACGTATTAGTCCTTTAGGCAGCAAGACCCACGTCTTGTTTTACTTTATGACCTGCTGGACATAGTAGCAAGCACTGCCTGGTGCTTTATTTATAGTTATGTAAATTTTGGACATAGGTATGATTTTTAAAATGTGATCATGAAGGCATAAATCTGCAAGGGCTGAAGCAAAAACAAATGGAACAAAAGTTCTGCTGAGTTTACTTGAAGGAAAATATATCTTTATTGTCTAGGGAGAAGAAATTCTAAAAACTTCTTTAGAAATCATTGAGATGTAAAGGGTAAGACTATAGGATAAGCTAGTGAGCTGAGGATTCATGAGCACTAATTCATGTTTGCAGCCTTTAATTTGTAAATTTCCCTACCTCCTTGAATTACTATAAAACTAAAAGCTTAAATAAATTTAAAAATTTTTCTTAGATAAGAATAAAATCATTATTTTACTTTTGTCATGACTCTGAAACTATGTCTTGAAGTGTAGCTTAAAATGAAGAGTTTTTTCTTTTTTTCATTGTACTTTGTTGTTCTGAATTACATGATATTACATTATTCCTCTGTTTGATCATTCCTCAATCTATGACACTTACTACTCAGCTCTGAAACAGGCTTTGGGAAATGCAAATATAAATTATAATACATGGAGTCATCCACAATTTGCAGATCAAAGAAATATGGAGATACAGAATATTAAGCAAGTAAACATGGGTAAGTAGAAATTACATAGTGTAATTGCATCGGTTTTGTAAATCAGAAAACCAAATTCCAGAAACTCATCTTGCTGAAGAATATATGACTCCAGAATAAGGTACAGGATTACAAAATAAACCCTGAGGGGACTTCACTGACCTCATCAGAAACAAAAGCTACATCTTTTGGTATATAGGTCTTAATCTATCTTGCTCTTAACCATCCAGTATAAAAGTATAAAAATGAGGTATATAACATGGAGGCATAATAATAAGTTGAGCTGTAAATGGTTATAGTCAACAACTTCTTCAGATAACTCACTATTATTGTGGAATGCTGCACTGTGTTGGAGTGTGTCACCTAGTTCAGGCACCTAAATTGGTTTAATGACAATGGAGTGCTTATCTTTGACAGGTCTAGACAAAAAAGGGGGAATACAAAGGAAGAATCATGATATGTGTGTATAAACAGTACAGTTAGGATAAATATGCGGTGTTTCTGCACAATTCTATGAGAAGCAAGATTTGCACTAATAGTGGTTGGACAAGATATTATGTTGGCTTCAAGTACTATGGATAGACACCGGGGAGATAACAAGGTAGAGGGTGCTAATTGTCGAATCTGTGATATAAATCAGCTGTAGAGAAATAAGATAGGTATACAGCTGCATTCTCTTCATTCACTGATTAGAGACATCTGCTATCATAATGCCTGTAAGTATAATATCATGTGTGCACCTTGTACGACACTGAAACATTCTGAAAACATTTTGCAATGTATTGATTTATTGAATCTGTCCTGTTAATTTGTCTTGAAACTGTCTCATTGCTATTTGTTCTTCAATAAAAATAAAAAAAAAGAATATATGACTCATTACTTGTAATAATGGTATGGATGTCACTACTAATTGAATGCTTATCTAATTCTGAAGACAATATCTCAGGGTAGCTAACATCATCCCATTTCACAAATGAAAACTAAACATGAATATAAAATAACTCATTATCCAAGTATCACACTATTAGTAAATGACCAACTTGGGATTCTGAAGTATGTCCTCTGACACTTCACACTTTTATTGAAGCTAGAATAATATTTCCTAACATCTAGGTGTGTGATTTTTTTTCTCTATATGTCAGTATTTGATAATGTAGGATATATTAACCACATCTAAACTTACTCATTAAAATATGAGCATATTAATAATTGAGATTTTTTCTTAAGATAGGATCTCAAGCTGGCCTTCAACTCCTAGTAATGCTCCAGGCTCAGTTTCCCAAATGCTGGGATTGTAGGTACATGACACCATGATTTACACAAATCTTAAAGTATATATAAAAATACTCCAAAATTTCTCATCATGATTATTCTAAAATTAATAAAAATTTTATGAAATCAAATTTCTCATAGGTATTTGAAACGGGGTCTGATTTTGTTTAATAATGGAGTACCCAAGAAGAAATTACTAGGATACTCAAAAACATCATCTTTCCACCATCAGTTTTTGGAGGTACTCTTTTTGTTTTGGAAAGTGGTAGAATATAATTTTCTAAGTATCAGAACAAACTGTTCTCTGAAATGACTGGTGTGGTGTTAGCTTATGAATACTATACATCTTGGAGGTAACAATATCTTCCCTTTGCCAGGAAGCTGCAAATGTGAGACCCACCACCTCCATTAACCAGCCAAAATGACATGACATGTATTTCCATGGTAGATTTTTACCTTGGTCTCATTTTATTCATGACCTAAGTTTCAGAGCTCCATCAGGGATGTATGAGTCTGAGCAGCCTTATGCCCTTTAGAGACTAACACAATGCATAAATAAATAATTTTTTGTTTTCTTTACCAGTTTTAGTAGATTTATTTCTAAAACTAAAAATCTTAACCATGTGAAAGGAAAATGTCACAATTAATGAAGACTAACATTAGTGAGCTGTTTGAGCCTTTGAAGGCAAATGTGTACATTTTTTCCTACTGATTCAATCACAGACTAATTGCTAATGACTGGGACAATTTCCCTGAAAGAAAGATTCACATTCTGTCTAAGGTGGTGGCTATAGTGTATTGTAAGACAATGAACTTGCTAGAAAGCTGAACTGCCTTTCGTTCCCTGCTGTTCTACTGAGAGTTTAGGAAAGTTATTTATCTTGCTTAATGCTCACTTTTATATCAGCAAAATCAGGTAATAGTATGTAATTACTTTAGATGTTGCTAAGAGAATTAAATGAGTGTGAAATGGTGCTTGACACGTGGTAAATCTCAGTAAAGTACTTAGTAGCATCATTGTATCATTAATATTGAATTTCAGCCTCGTGTATACTGCAAAGCTTGCCAGCCACAATATACTACAGGGGATGGAAAACCTAGGATGAATCATGGTAGAAACACTCAAAAGTAAGATTCCCAAGGAGCAAAATAAGGGTAAAAAATAGTAGTAGGAAGGCCAAAAGGTTATTCAAAATGCCACCTAACATCACTTTCATAGCATTATCTTGTCCATACTCTGATCTGATAATGCATATACACTCATATTTGTAAATATTCCATGTGTCAATGAAGAGCATTTTATTAAAACATCTGATTTTGTTTTAAGGTACACAAGTTAGGACAGCTTCAGGGAAGAGATATTCCAATTTATAGGACATTATGTGTAATTATTTAAATAAGAGGATGAGAAATTTGTGTTTTTCTCCAATCACATGCTGTCCAGAGGCAAACAAGACCACCACAGTGACAATTTGGGGCTTCATGTGTCAGGAATTCTAGACATATGCCCCTAAGTTCTCTGAGATTCCAGGGAGAAATGATCAAAAAGTGGCTAGAACACTTATAAACATCACATTATCAAACAACTGGAAGCTGGAAACAGCCCGGGGAAAGAGTTGTTATTTTAATCCCCACATCATTTCTGAGACCCCATAAGTACATAACATAGATGAATGTCCCAGCTCAACTACTTGTCCCCATCCCATAACAAGGGAGAGGGCACATCAATCCCTGAGACCTATAGACTCATTCTGATGCTTGAACAACGTTGTACCTTATCATTATTTAACAATGATAGGTATGAGCTATTCCCTTGAGTCCAGCCCCAATACATAAACCAAGGGTTTAATGAATTGGATTCTTTAGTTTGGGTCTTTGTCTTAATGTAATGACTTCAATAAACACACAGCTAGGGCATGCCAAGTCCTGCTCTTGTGCATAAATCTAAAAAATGAACCTCAATTCCTGCTTTGTAATTAAGTTGGTTCATATTATTTTCTTTAATATCTCTGCTAAGCACTAACTTTCCTTAGGTCCAGGCTTTTTGGATCATAGCTGTAAGACTATGTAATTAGCTGAAGGGAATTCTAGACAATGCAGTTTGGAAGAAAGGGGCTATTGATGTAAATGGGAGTTCTCTTGAACAGTAAAGTCATTTAGTTTCATTCCAAGAGTAAATTTCTTGGCTCTGTTACTCAACTACACAAGTGTTCTCACAAGGCTTTCTACATAAAGAAAATGCTTTTAGAAGTGGGCAAATGTACCCACCTCTAAAATTTAATGTTGTCTCCTATGCAGCATTATTTAATTTATTTCATTTTATATATTTGAAGAGAATACTGATTAGTAATAAAAATTAGAAATGATACAGAATTTTACTAAACAAAGTAATATGGTACTGAGATACCATCTCACCCGAGAAAGAATGGCCATCATAAACAAATCAACCAACAACAAATGTTGGAGAAGCTGTGAGGAAAAGGGAACTCTTCTCCACTGCTGGTGAGAATGTAGACTGGTGCAACCATTATGGAAATCAGTGTGGAGACTCCTTAAAAATCTAGGACCGGAAATCCCATTCAAGCCAGCTATGCCCCTACTAGGAATTTTCTCAGAGGAACAGTTTTTTATTTTATTTTATTTTAATAGGTAATAAAGGAAAAAAAAAAAGACACAAGAAGAAAAATGTCACAGGACAGCCCTGATACAATGCTATATATGGTTAGATTTCTAAATTTCTGTGTAAAATATGTGTATATTTCTATCTAAAAAAATTTTCCCTCATATTCTGTAAAGACTTGAAGTTCAATACTTCAATACTTGATGGAAAATACCTGTTCCACGTTATGCCTAAGATATTTGTTATTTTGACAGATAGTTAAACTGAGCTGTGTATGTTGCAGGGAAATAATCAGCTTCTCTTTTGGAGGGTTAAGAACCTAAGTTTGCAGATCAAAAATTGGAGAAAAGGAAAGGCTACAAGGTCAGGTAACATTTTGGCCTGAGCATTTCAGTCAGTGAAGACTCAAGACATAGAAGAATCTGTACTGTAACATCATGAAACTAAGTTGCGTTCCAAATTTTCTGATCAAAGAGATTATGGGACCACAGAAGAATGTGATCAATGATGTAGAGTGTGCCTAAGGAGAGTCACATGGAGAGAAAACATTCTCTCAGGCTTTCACAGAGAGCAAATTGGTCAAGCAATGGCTGTGACTCATGCACATGGCTGATACTGACAAAAGATGTACAAAGTGCGGTATGGGATTATAGGATAAATCCTGAGATGACTTGACTATCTTTATCAGATAGAAAAGTTACATTTCATATTATATAGGTCTTGCTTTATGTTCATCTTAACCATCCAGCAGAAACATATAAAAATGAAGTATATAAAGTAAAGCCATATTGATATGCTGAGCTGTAAAAGTCTCTAGTCAACAAATTCTGTGGATAACCCACTACTATTGTGGACTGCTGGACTGTTTTGGAGTGTTTTGCTGAATTCAAGCACCAATAGTATTTATTTATTTATTTATTTATTTATTTATTTATTTATTTATTTATTTTTTGTCTTTTTGAGACAGGGTCTCACTATGCAATTCAAGCTGGCCTTAAGCTCACTTTGTAGCTCAGGCTGGTGTCGAACTCACAACAATCCTCCTGCCTCAGCCTCCCCAGTGCTGGGATTACAGGCATGCGCCACCACGCCCGGCACCAATAGTATTTAAATGCCAATAGAATACCCATCTCTGACAGGACTAAACAAAAATGGGATACAAAGGAAGAACCATTTTGTATTTTTATATACAGAATAGTTAGGATAGATATACAGCTACTTTTGCTTGATTCTATGAGAAGAGAGATTTGTAGTAGAGCATATACTGTCTGCTTCTTGCACTAAAGATAACCACTAAGAAGATAACAATGTAAAACATATTACCTATTGAAAGTGTTGTATTAATCAGCTTTGAAACTGTCTCATTGATATTTATCTCTCAATAAAATAAAAAATAATAATTTGCTAATATCCCCAAAGTAATATGAATTGGACAGCATTTGTTGTATTGCATAGTATTGTCTTCAATTAGTTGTTTACATTTCCAGATATATGCATAAGAATTGGAAAAAGAAAGAAAAAAAAGAAAACAAAAAGGTAAGTACTGAGTATAATCAGAAAAATGGAAAGGGTGGGACAATGAGAATTTGTGAGAATCATCTCACAAACTACAGCTATTCTTGCACTTTGGTGATTAATCCATAGTTTAAATAGGAAAGAACTTTAGCCAGAGTATTCTTGGGTCTTAGGGAATAATCAGTGAGTATTTTCTCACATTGAGAACTAAGATTAAGTTTTATTGACTGTGATCATGCTCGTCACCTTTATTTTATTAATTCTTGCTCAATCATCAAAACTCATTTTAGTCTTGAGTAGTATGCTTTAAGTAATACCTGAATTCATGATCTTTATATTCAATGGGCTTCCTTGCTCCCTCTAAATTCTTTATTATAATTTACAATCTTAAGTGATATGACAGACCCTGCTTGCAAGTCAAAGTGTTCTACTATTTTTTCCTAGAAACAATAGCAACAAGGAGTTTATATTTATAATTAATTAATTTTTAGTTATTTAGTACAGGGTCTACAGGGTCTCACTACACAGATCAGATTCATAGTAATCCTCCTTTTTTCATTCTCCCAAACACTGGAATTACAGGTGCTTCCCACCCTGCCCAATCTCAGTCACCTCTCAGTGCAACCCAGAGCATTTTAATGAAAGGATAGGTAATATAGAGATACATGAAAGATTTAAGGGAAAACCGATCATTTTAATTATGATTTCTTTTTTGTTTTAGAAGCATGACATTTATTGTTTCACATTTCCTCTTGTATTCCTTACGTTCCCCTTATATGTCCTCATTCATATTCCTAAATTTGAGTACTTGATTAAATATTAAGTAAATATAGTCACAAGCCATATAACAAGGTTTGGAATGAATGCATATGATTGTTGTTCTACAGTACTTTACTGTCTAACACCATTAAAGTGGTTTTAGTTTGTAAAACATACACATTGTATTTGTACGGTGACAAAATCAAGTAACAAATCATCTCTCACCATATGTCTTCCTTGTGAAGAGGCACATGACTACATGCAGGTATTACAATGTTGTGCACACCTCCGGGTCAATGTATCCCTAGATATTGTGTTTTCTTCTGCTGTTGCCTAGTAAAAATATTTTCTTCTATTTTAAATTAAGCTGGTGCATAAAAAAGCCACTTGCTTACTTTGAAACGATGTGTATCTGTTGTTTTCTACATGAATTGTATTGTCAACGGTTTTTAGAATTCTAACTTTAGAATATTTTTTCTTTTGTAGAAAACTGTAGGCATGATTCTTAATGTCAAGTGACACTTATTATTATTGAGATACTTGTTGATAACCCAACTTATAAGTTAATGTTTTGTTCCCACATTGAATACTTACAGATTTTTATATTACCATAAATTAAAAGAGTTTAACCACAAAAAAGCAGTAGGAGTTCAACAATGGTTGCTGTATTGCAAGATGTTATCTTCAAATTAGTTGTGTAGGTTATCAAATATAAACAATGGTTTAAAAACAAAATAAAGCAACAAAAACTTTATAAGAAATTAAAATGAAAAAAAAAAGAAAAAATTTAAGTATTAAAAGAGCATCAGAAATCAGCAGTACAAAGGCCAGCCAACACTTTGGCCCTAGCCTTTCAAGGTCAGCAAAGACTCAGGACATAGGAGAACCTGTACTGCAACATCATGAAACTCAGATGAGCTCCAAATTTTCTGAACACAAAGAGATTATGGAGCCACAGAGGAAAGAGATTGAAGTTGTATAGTGTGCCTGGGGAGAGTCACATGAAGAGAAAACTTTCTCTCAAGCTCTCACAGAGAGCAAACC
>PVKA01014966.1:19750-51234 GCA_004027165.1 Ctenomys sociabilis
CATGGATGACACAGACAAAGGAACTACAGAATAATGTACAGGACTACAAGATAAACCCTGAGAGGACTTCACTGACCACATAGGAAATATAAAGTTCATGTGTTGGTATATAAGTCTTGATCTATCTAGGTCTTAACCATCCAGCAGAAAAGTATAAAAATGAAGTATACATCGTGGGGCCATAATATTAAGCTGAGCTATAAATGGCTATGGTCGACGATTTCTTTGAATAACTCACTATTGTTGTAGAATGCTGGACTGTGTTGGATTGTGGTGTCGAGTTCAAGCACCTAAGGTAGTTGAATTTCAATGGAGTGCCCACCTTTGACAGGTGTAGACAAAGGAAGTGGTATAGAAAGAAAAAATCATGATCTGTGTGTATAGACAGCACAGTTGGGATAGATAGCACTGTGCTTCTACATAATTCTATGAGAGGCAAGATCTGCACTAATGGTGGTTGGACAGGATATTATGTCGGCTTCTAGTACTACGGTCATCCACTAGGAAAATAATTATTGAATTTTTTATATAATTCAGGTATAAAAAATAAGATAAGTAAGCAGCTACACTCTTAATTCACTGATAAGAGATATCTGCTAAAATAATGTCTGTAAATATAATATCATGCATACACCTTGTACAATACACATTTTATGAAAACAGTTTGCAATGTATTAATTTATCGAATCTGTCTTGTTAAGGTGTCTTGAAACTGTCTGATTGACATTTGTAGTTCAATAAAATAAAAAAAAATAAATGCTATATGTCAAAAAAAATAAAAACACAAATGCAAATAAAAAAATGAAATCAGCAGTACAATTATTCAAATTATCCTGCATATAAACATAGATATATCTTTTTGCTTTCTTTCTTTTATATTTTTCCTCATCCCAGGTTTTCCTTCCCATTAAACAAATTCCTTCCCTTTGCACCTTTCATATTATATTTACTCTTTCAGGTTCTCACACTAGTGACGAAATACCATGTTCGCATAGGTAGGTCTGATTTATGTCACTTACCAATAAAGTCTCCAGTTGCGTTCATTTATATACAAAAGCCTTCAAATTTATCTTATTTTATACTTTAGTAATACTTTGTTGTGTAAAAATACCATGTATTTTTTTTTTAATCTATTTCTAGTCGATGGGAATTTGGGCTGTTTAGAAGATTTAATCATGACAGATTGCATTGCTACAAATACGATGAGCATATATCACTGTGCTATGATGCTTTTAGTTCTTTTGGAAAAATACCTAGAAGGGGAATATTTGGTTTGAATGGGAACTCCAATCCTAGCTTTCTGAGGACTATCTGTACAGATTTCCATAATGGATGTACTAGCCTGCACTTTCATCAACAATGGAGAAGGGTTCCTTTTTCCCCCACAGCCTCTCCAGCATTTGTTATTGGTTGACTTCTTGATGATAGCTATTCTTTCTGGCATAAGCTGGTATCTCAGTGTTGTATTAATTTGCATTTCTTGAATAGATATAATGTGAAGCATTTTCTCATATACTTATTTGCCATTTGTATCTCTTTATTTGTGAAGTGTATATTCATCTCAGATTCCCAGTTTTGGAGTGGGTCTTTGAATTTAGGAGGCCTGGTTTTAAAGAATTCTGTGTATGTTTTGCATAGGAGTCATTTGTCTGGAAGACAGTTTGTCTCAATTTTATTTTTTTTAATTCATGGGTTTTCTTTTTAGTTTCTTGGTGACTTCTTTTGATGCACAGGAATTATTCAAAAAAATGAGAGCTCAATTGTTGATTCTTTGAAATATTTCCTGTGTAGTTTGATTTTTGTTCATGAACTCCTTACCTACCTCTATGTCCTTAGGATTTCTACCTACTTTTCCTGTAGGAGGCTTAGTATTTCAGTTTTAATATTTAAATCTTAGTGGAGTTCTTGGGATCTTCTGTGTACAGTATCATGCAAACTGCAAATAATGATAATTTCACTTCTGTCTTTCCAAACATTATTCCTTATATTTGTTTCTCTTGTCTAATGGCTCTAGCTAATTTTCCTGAAGTATATTGAACAGGAGTGGTGATAGTGGGCGTCCTTGTCTTGTTCAGGATTCCCATTTTTGTCCTTTTAGTACTACATTGGCTGTCGGTATGCCATACATTGTTTTTACTTTTAAGTAAAGACCATCTATTCCAATTTTTCTCTGTCTTTTTAGTTTAATCATGAATCAGTTTTGGACTTTGTCAAAAGATTTTTCTTCATCTATTGAGATGATCATGTGTTTTTTTCTTCTTGATTCTATTGCTCTATTACATTTATGTATTTGTGTATGTTGAACTACACCTACATTCTTGGAATGAATCCTACTTGATCATGATCTATAATCTTCTTGATGATTTCCTGTGTTCTGTTTGCTAGTTTGAAGCTTTTGCATCTATGTTCATTAGGAAGATCGCCTGATAGTTCTCTTTTTTTGCTTGGGTCCTTCTCTGGTTTTGTTATCAGAGTAATTGTTGCCTCCTGGAATGATTTTGGGAGAATTTCTTCACTTTTCAATCTCACTGAAGAGTTTGAGAAGAGTTGACATTAGACCTTCTCTCAATTTCTTGTAGAATTCAGCTGTATATTCATCATGACCTGTGCTTTTGTTTGTAGATTTTTGTTATATTTTAAATTTCATTGACTGATATTGGGTTATTCAGAATTTTTGTATCTTCTTGATTCAGTTTTGGTAGTTCATACGTATCTGAGAATTTGTCCATATTCTCTGTGTTTTCTGTCCTGTGATAGTAAAGATTCTGGAATTAGGAATTGATAGCCTTCTGAATTTCTGTTGGGTCTGTATTGATTTCACTCTTTTCATTCCTCATTACATGAATTTGAATTTTTTCTTTTCTTTTTTTCTGATAAGGTTGGCTAGGAGCTTATCAGCTTTATTTATTCTTTTGAAGAGCCAACTCTTCTTTACTCTTTGTAGTATTTTCTTTGCCTACCTTACATTTATTTCTGCTCTAATCTTTGTAATTTCCTGCATTTCTTGGGCTTTGGGCTTGACTTATCTTTCTTTTTCTAGGGGCTTGAGGTGCAGCATAAGATTGTTTATTTGGGAATTCTCTGATGTGAGAATTTATTGTTATACATTTCTTTTTTTTTTTTTCTGTTGTATTTAGTATAGGATCTACAGGGTCTCACTACACAGATGGCACTTGTAGTGGTTCTCCTGTTTTCAGCCTCCCAAGTGCTGGGATTACAGGCATGAGCCACCACACCCAGTCTCAACTGCTATCTGAAAGCACCCCAGGGGCAGGGCTGGTACAGCATGCCAGGGATCGAACACTGGTCTTTGTGTCTAAGTAGGTGCTTTTTAATCCATTGAGCTATATGGCCGGCCCTGTGATATATTTTTGTCTTAAGACAGATTTCATTGGAGCCCTCCCAAGCTGACCAATTCAGTGAAAGCTCCTGCCACACTCTTGGGGCCCCTCCGATCCAGCTCAGGCCCAGGCCCAGCGAGTGTGCTGGGGAGCTTTGGGCCCTCCTGTGCCTGTGGGACCTCTCCGGACCAAACTCAGGCATGTTGCATGAGTGAGACCCCCTGCCACACCCTCAGGACCCCTCAACCCTCTGGAGCCCATCTCCCAAGACTACCAAGTGAGCAAGAACTTCTACAGAGCTCTAACAACCCCCTAGACCCAGCCCAAGCTCAGGCTTGGCTAGTATGTGGGAGAGCTTCTGCATTCCCCTGCGCCTCCTGGGCCAGGGGCACAACAGAGGGGGCACAACAGATTCACTGTTGTGCCAGAGGGGCATAACAGGTTCACTTCCAAGGGCTGCAGCAGGAAGGAGCTGAGCATAACAGCTAGACCCAAGCCAGGTACAACTGGATAATTTCAATAGATCTGCACCCAAATTTTAGGAGGTGTTGAGGTTATAACTGTACCAAAGCTCTACACCAAAGGTCAGAGGTCCGTGCTATATGAAATGAGGAAGAGAAGGAACAAAATGCAATCTCAGGCCTCAAGAACACCCAGAACAAGTACAGAGGACATTAGCTCAGCTGAAATGTATGAATTACTAGTGTCTGATGTAAAGAAACAACAGCAGAAAAGTATAGAGGAACTCAGGTCAGAATTAATCTCTGAAATAAAAAAAACTGAATTAATAGCATCTGATGTAAAGAATCAAATGCAGAAAGATACAGAGGAAATCAGATCAGAAATAATTTCTGAGGTAAAAGAATTAATAACTGCTTCTCAAGACACTGATAAAAAAAATAGAGGAGATTAGAATATCTCCTGTGTTGAATGAGCAACACAGGAGAGAAAGATTGCATGAAGCAGATTAAAAGAGATATAGAGAAACTTAAAATCTCAATTGCAAGCTTGCAAATCCATACATCTCAGTTATAACCATCAATATAAAGGGGTTCAATTCACCAATTAAAAGAAATAATATCATGTATGCACCTTGTACAATACCAAAACATAATGAAAACAGTTTGCAATGTATTAATTTATCGCATCTGTATTGTTAAGGTGTCTTGAAACTGCCTGATTGACATTTGTAGTTCAAAAAAAAAAAAAAAAGAAATAGACTGGCACAATGGATCAGGAAACAAAATCCAACAATATGCTATATACAAGAAACACACTTAACTCAAAAAGAAATCCATAGGCTTAAAGTCAAAGGATGGAAAACAGTATTACATGCCCCAGCACCTCAGAATAAAGCTGGGGCAGCAATCCTGCAGTCCCAACTTCAAACCAAGAAGGATCAAATGAAATAAAGAAGGTCACTATATACTGGTTAGGGGAAAAATTCAAGAGGAAGAGGTAACACTCATAAATGTATATGCATCAAACACAGGAGCGTCCAACTATGTAAGACAAATCTTAATGGACATGCAAAATCTAATATCCAAGACCACAATCTTAACAGGAGACCTTATCCCAAAAAGATAGGTCATACAGATAAAGAAGTAGCTGAACTGAACCAGAGCTTGGAACAAATGAACTTAGTGGACATATACAGAGTGTTCCACCCTACGACAGCTGAATATACATTTTTTTCAGCTGCACACGGGTCATTTTCTAAAATAGACCACATACTGGTGCATAGGTCATACTTAAGTATATGCAAGAAAACAGAAATTATCCCATGCATATGCTGGATGGTTAAGGCCAAGATAAAGCAAGGCCTACATAACAAGAAATGTATCTTTTGTATCTGATAAGGTCAAGTCCCCTCGAGATTTATCTTGAAACCTTGTATCACAGTTTGTAGATACTTTGTCAGTATCCGCCATGTGGATGAGTCACGGCCATTGCTTGAACAGTTTGCTCTCTGTGAAAGCCTGAGAGAATGTTTTCTCTCCATGTGAGTCTCCTTAGGCACACTCTATATCACTGATCACATTGCTCTGTGGCCCCATAATCTCCTTGATCAGAAAATTCACGACACAACTGAGTTACCTGACATAGTAGAGGTCTACGTCCTGAGTCTTCACTAACTTTGAAAGGATAGAAAAGGAGATTGAACTCAGGCCCTTGCGTTTGCCGGGCAAGTTCTTATTCTACTGAGCCATCTCCCCAGCTCTGGGTTTTGTTTCTTAATCCATCCTGCCAGTCTGTTTCTTTTGATAGGTGAATTGAGGCCCTTGCATTGATAACTGATATGTATTCTCCTATCTTTGTCATGTTTTCTTACTATATGATCCCTACTTTTCCCCTCTGTTTAATTGCTTGCTTTGCTTTGTGATTCTTTTTTATAGTTGTTCTTGAACTTGTGGTCATTTTTGTTTCTTTCTGAAATATCTATCAGTATTCTTTGTAGAATAAAATTAATAAAAAAAGACAACTTTCAGTGCATCTCTCAGGTTCCAATAAATTTTTTCTGCATTTTTATTAGACTGTAAATATTAATTTGTAGGGTTGGTTTGATTATTATGAATTTCTTCAGTTGTTCTTTGTCATGAAAGCACCTGTTCTTTTCTCAGTTTCTGGGATCTAGATTATTATGTGTCTGCATAAAGATTTATTTTGATAATGCCTACCTGTAGTTCTATATGACTTACTTAAGTGTATTTTATCTCTCCATTATATTTTATGGAGAGCTTTTCAGGACACATCAATCTGGGTTGGAAGTTGTTTTCTTTGGGGACCTGAAATACCTCACTCTAACCTCTTCTTGATTTCATGGTCTTTGTTTATGAATCTGCCAATATGATGATGGACTTTCCATTGTTGGTGATCTGTTCCTTCTCCCTAACAACTTTTAAAATTCTGTTCTTTTCTCAATTTCTGGGATCTAGATTATTATGTGTATGCATGAAGACTTATTTGGTCATGCTTAACTGAAGTTAAGCATAATGCCTCACGTAAGTGTCTATAAAACTTTTTCCATGCTTGGGAAATTTTCTGCTACTACTTCTGCAAACAATCTTTTTATCCCATTTGTGTTAACTTGACCTGTTTTGCTGATACATATTAATGTATATTAATCTTATGTTGTCTTTGCATCATCTTGCAGCAGTTGCTTTGTTACTTACTGGCTCCTTGTTTTTTAAAGGCATATTTCCATTCATGTTCTCTAAATGCAATGCTCTCATCAAGATTTGAAATTCTATCTTCTGTTTTGTTCAAGTGGTTTTGCCAGCTTTCAATGGAATTCTTAATGTCTTGGGTATCTGTTTCAGTCTGCTTCATGCATTTTTCCTGTATTGTTCATTCAGTGTTTTCATCATTTTTTCTATTCCCTTTTATTTTTTATCTATGTCTTCTCTAAATGTCGCGAGCATTTTCTTTTTTTACCTGAGAGATTATTTTTGATCTGATTTCCTCTATAGCCTGATGAAGTTGTTTCTTTACTTCAGTTCCTATCATATCAGAAATTTCAAGTGTGTGACTTCCAAGTTCTTCTATGACCTTGTCTCCTTGACTTCTTTTGGATGGGTTAGAGATCTGATACTGCCCTCTGTTCCTTGCTTTAATCATTTTGGAAGTTCCCAGGGTTTTCCTTTACTCTGCAGTGATGGTAGGGCTTTGGGGCTGTGGGCAAGCAAGGCTCTCTGGAGAGTGGGAGGGAAGAGTAGGCTCTCCATGGCTCCTGCTATGTCAGGTTCAATGTGGCTTCCACCTAGGTGGGGAACAGCAAGGGGGCGGGGAAGCCACAGCTCAAGAAGCATCCAATGATAGTGAGTGTAGGCTGAAGTTCTGCAAGGCTTTCTCAGCCATGGGTTGGTGTGGCATAGCGCTCAACAAGCCTCTTGCAGGTCCCTGAGGCAGTCTTCTGGGCATCTTGATTCAGGTCCCCGTAGAATTTTTCCTGGGTGATGATAGGTCCCTAGAGCCCAGCAAAGCTCCAGCCAGGGTGAGGGTTTGTGGCAAGTCTCACTATGTGCCCTCGGAAGCCCTTCAAGGGAAGACAGGTGACCAGAGCTGAGCAGAGCTCCAGCAATGTTGGCGGGGGAGCTGGGAATGCCCTACTTGGTCCCCTTGGGGATCTTCTGGTGAGGATGGGCAGCCAGAACTCAGAAAATCTTGGCAATGGTGCGGCTGTTTTGGGGGCTAGGCCTCGATTCCACTGTTTTTATTTATTTATTTTTTTCAAGAGTAGAAATAAAATTTTACTTTCTTGTTTGAAGTAGCTAAAGATAAAATACAGTGCAATGGTGCTGATCCATTAATTTATTCCACTATTTTTAAAGACACAGTCCCTGCTTTATTTATTAATGCTAATTCCATTTCACTGATTTCCGGGCTTAGGCTGCCATAGGAATAATTTGGACTTGAAAATTAAAGGGACACATTAAAATTCTTGTGCTGAAAAGGAACATGATTACAAGAGTAGATTTTGAAATACTAATTTAAAAAAAAAGTGAGTAGTCCAAATTAGGAGAAGATAAGGAGACAAGAGGGGAAGCAGACACAACAATAATAGCCATAAATTCTAGTGCTTCATATATACACAATATTATTTTGTGAAAGATGCTTTATGTGTCTTTATTCTAAAACTTAAGCATTTAGGGACTGAGGATGAGGTTCAGATGTAATGTGTTTGCCTAACATGCATGGCCTTGTATTGAATCATTAGCAGCACAAAAAGATAAATAAATAAAATAAGATATAGGCACTTAATTCTACATATATTAAATCTATAAACAGATACTTGAATTAAAGTTAAAGAAACTTGGAGAAGATAGAGAGTTGACCAACATCAGAAAAATGACAAGAATTAGAGCCATTTTCACATTAATTGGCAAATGACAGTAGGTATTGGCAGTTTAGGGGCAAAGGAAAAATACCTGCGAAACTATAAAATTGATCAACTGGTAGGACTAGGTCACTGGGTCCAGAAAGTACATAAAGAAAGAGTGATGTCAGAGCTACTGCTAAGAGTACAATCCTGGCAGTCCTAGCGAATGATCTTTCACTTAGCAGGCCTTGATGAGCAAGGGCACTAAAGTTACATAAAAGTGATGTGAGCTTGCTGGGTTGTGTATATGCTAAGATATTTTCAGTATAAGCAGTAGTTTGCAATATGAACATTGAAGTATCTGTTCTTAGCACTTCCATAAATCTATAGAGACAGAATTAAGCATAGTAACATCTGCAGTACAGCTTCAACAGATTTTTACTCTACCTTTTGAGTTTAGGATAGTAATGAAAAACTTCTACTCACACTACTTTTGATACCAAATGTGTGAGTATATCTGTCCTCCTCCAGGTCAAGGAAATAGGTAAAAGTCTCAAGGATGTGTCATTCACCTCATTATGAGAGAGGTGACCTGTGTGAGGTCACGTGGCTGTAGCAGCAAAACAAAACAATATTCGGTACAAGTATTTCTGAGAGGAGATTTAGTACATGAAAGTGGCTTTATGCATTGGAAAGCTTAAAAAAGTCAAAGGGAAGGCTGAGAAATGACAGTAATGTCAGAAACTGCAGGAAGTGTCCATCACAGCTAAAGGTGTGGGGAGGCAAAAGGTGTGTGTGTGTGTGTGTGTGTGTGTGTGTAGGGGGTGTCAGGATTTAGGAACTAGGAGGAAATGCTCTCATATGGTAGGTGCTGATCTTTAAGTGGGTGGCTGTGCAACCAGGTGCTTGTGCCTCAGGGCTAATGTGGAGTCTCTGAGGTGAGGAAGCTTGCTGCTGGGGGACTGAAATTCTAGGGCCACTGTGGCTGGCACCTAGACCCCGAGTAGAGTGCGGTAGCCTGAGCAGTGCTGGAACACGTGGATGTGAAGCCAAGAGCTGAGGGACATCTATAAGTATTCCCCACTTTTCAGTTTTCTCCTGTTGCTCCCTATTACAGAACCTACCAGGGAACAAGGTGACAAGGAAATCTAGATCATAGGAACTTGCAGCTGCCAGCCCCAGTGATTGCAGGACAGAACACAGAAGAGAGATCTATTGCTGAGTCCAGCAGCTCTAGAGGGGGCACTGTGGCACTGGTAGGATTCCAGATCATACCAACTGGGAATGAAGTTTTTCAAATAAGTTAAAGAGAAAGATAGGGGAGGAGAAAATATTTTAGTAAGGAAAATCTTTTATATAAATCATGGATTCAAATTTTTTTTTTTTGTGAATCTAATCATGTACTCTGCCCATACTGATGAATAATGCATGCTTTCAATTAACAGAGGACCTAAAGCTAAATGTAAAACTTAACATTGGCTAAATCTGACATAATAGGATATCACACAGCATAAAAAGCTGTAAAAGCACAAGGCTATTTTTCTATCTTAATCCTCAAGAAACTACGAGACCCAAGGCCTAGGTACAGATGTGAGAGACTGCAGAAGACAGAGGTTTCTCCACACTGTCCCATGTATGCTCTCTATAATTCCTCTGCATCCTCTGTGGGTTGTTTGTAGTTTCTTATACATAATGGGCATCTGCATAATATTTGCTTTGTTGCAGTTTCTTTTGCTAAAAATATTTTGATATTTTCTGATGTAGAACGCTCTGTTTCCAGTCCTTAAGAATAACAGGAAATATGATTAAAATGAAGAATAATGTCAATAAAAATAGCCCCAAAATACATCTTATATTTTTTCTGAGAAAAATCCAGCAACGTATTACAAGTGAATGAAAACATACTCCCTGGGTCATATTATCAAGGTTTGGATTCTATCTCTGACTCTGACTCCTCAAGCTGTGTGAATTGAATTAGTTCCTTGATCTTGCTCTGTCTATAATAGTGGTAATAACAATAATTCCTCATAATACTGTGGCTGAGATTAATTAGATAATCTGCAAGATCTTAGATACATGACATTAGGCTGTGTATGTTATGTAATGAGGTCTCTGTGAGGTATTATCACGATTATTACTACCACTCCCATTTACTGATTGTCACATTGTTATTTTTCTAGTATCATAAGCTAAAAAAATAGGAAAACTAGGAGTAAAACCTAGATGATCTGATTAATATAAATATAAATAAATTATATTTATATTAGGTCTCATTTTATCACACTGCTGCTCCATCTTTAATTTATCTTAATTTCCTGATAATTTCATGCATTAAACTGCATTATTTTACTTATTCTCTGTTGCTCTTTAAAACTGGAATCAATTTTTTATAAGAAGATATATATATTTTATTTAAACTCTTAAAAATTAGGATTCATGGTAGTGTATAAAAATCAATGCAGTTATTCTAAATCGTTACAATATTAAATATGAAAATAAACTATATATGAATAGTAAAAGATCAACTTAGGCACATTGAAGAGATTGTGTGACGTAGGTGGGTGAGGATTTGAGAAAAAGATACAAGTCATGACTAGCTTCAAAGGTTTTATTTAACCAAGTGGAAGACCTGAGTTCCATTTATTCTAATGGAGAAAAGTAGGGAGGAACAGGTTTAGAGAACATGAATCAGCTTCAGACAAATTAAACCTGAAATGTTTATTAGATATTTAAATGTAATGATACACCATAGTAATCTGCTCTCAGCAAAAATTTTTCTATTTTAAATCAACGTGTATCATATTAAATGTTGGAATTTTAAACATTTTGTGGTTAACACAACAGGAATAATGAACAGTGAATAGGTGATTGTACCTATGAATTAGAACAGGATTAGGTCAAGGCTAGAGGCAAAAATTAGGGAGCCATTAGAAAAAGTAGAAAATAAATTTGGGAAATGGAGGAGGCACCCCAGGGAAAGAGTGCCTATGAGGCGTAAATAGAGTCAGAGACATTCCAGAATGTGGTGGTCAGGCTTTCCTGGAGGCCTAGGTCCAGTACTAAGTAGGCAAACCTAGATGTAGGGCAGAAATTGAATATGAAAATCAATTTTCTCAATTTCCAATCCTTAAAATCAACATTAGTGTCTTTTTGGATGAATACTGAACAGGCATAAGGAGGAACTAACTATGGCAATGAGGCTTTAAAAGTGAGTCAGACCTTCTGAAAAGGTCTGTACTACAGTACTTAAAAATGGTACTAATTTATGCAAGAGCCAAAGGAAAAAAGACACTGTTTTTTGGAAAATGTTGGAACAAAAACTATTGAGCTAATTTAATATATTCAACATGAAAAGAGTTAGAAAAAATGCAAAAAGAAAAACACTGAAGTACTACTCTTCAGTGGTTGATTGTTTTTAAACTGGAGCATTGCTGTTGACCCAGATTATTGATGTGTATTGAACATGACTAAAAGGTTTGATGAAATAAAACACTAACTAGCTTACTAAGGTATCAGAACTCATTTATAAGATGTAAATTCATATAATCATCACATCAATCATAATGACATCAAATGGTCCATTTGGAAAATAAGGAAACTGAAGAATACGGCAGAGAAGAAATCCGCTTAAATTTGTACTACCAGGAAAGTCACACCCATGATCAGCCCTAAGGCCAGAGACTTCACTTACAGCATTTCATACTTAGTGTTATAATTAGAGACAGTCCATTACCATCAGACAATTATCATCAGGATTAATAAGACCTTGTGTTATTATAATTGCTATTTAACATCTTAAACATTTTCAAAAGCATTTAAAATACGAACAAGAAACAAAGATACAAATGGAGAAGATATAGAATTATCTCCATATACACATGATGGGATGATGTGTTAGAAAAACTCCAATCATCTATTTCAAAACTTTTTAAATTAATTAAAAAATTACTATATAAAAACTAGGAACATTTATCTCACCACTGACCAAACAGAAAATACACTTAAAAAGAAATCTCTTCTCAATAGTAATGAGCACACATATGTGTATAAAATTCAATACAAAAGGTTTGAATCTATATAAATAAGATTATGACATTTAATGAAATGTATAAAAGAAAACAAGTAAATGAATGTAACAGCTTTGAGTAGAAAGACAATATTTATAAGATACAAAATTTTCTTAGTGTATACCATCAACACAATTATAACAGCAAATACTACTGATGGCAATAACCTTGGATATACCTCTGATTGTATTCACTGATTTTTCTTCAGGTTGTATGGTACACTTCATGGGTACGTCTAATCACTTTTTCCCTTTATGAGCTACCTGGCTATTGCAAGCATCTCGGATACTTTTCTCTCACTGCTGGGATAAATACCCAAAGCTGAAAATGAAGGAAGGAAAAGTTTATTCAAGTCACACTTTGTGGAGGTTTTAATCCATTCTCAGCTGGCTCCAAAGCAGAGTGGCACATGGCAGAGGGCAGAGGTTCGTGGCAGTGGAAAACAGCAAAGAGCAAAGGCAAAGGGAAGTAGTGGCAGCCGTGGCAAGAGAGAGCAAGTCTGTCTCCCTTCCTTCCATGCTTGCTGTGAAGACTGAAGACTGACCGAAGTCCCGAGCTTCCCCCAGGAAGTGGAATGGGGAAGCGGAACACTGTGTCCTTCCTCAATTCCCTTTTATGTCCTTTAAGTGATGTCCTCCTAGGGTGGGGTCTGCATGTCCTCGGGAGGGGCCTCCGTGTCCCAGAGTGTGGGACTGACAAGCCGTTTAGTGATTTAGTTAAGCTTTTAGCTTCTCAAGTTGACACAGTTTATCAACCCCTACAGCAAGTATTACATTGCTGAGTGTATAAGTCTTTTTTTATAAAACTGGAAATCAAACTGAGGGTCTTGTGCTTGCCAGGCAAGGGCTGCATCATGGAACTATATCCCTGACCCATTATTTTAAACAGTGAAGAATGTTGGGCTTTGTTCTGGCAGGGAACTAACTTACTAATAGACAAGTTTAATCATTTTGGACTTTTGGCTTTACATTTGTAGCATGGTTCCAGGCAGGCCTTTACTTCAGGGAGAGTTTTGCTGTATTCCAGGGCTGTGGTGCTCCTAGGACCTACTAAATCTCTGAGTGATTAGATTTTGCCAAGCCCAATCTACTTAACCTATGCAAACACAGTTTTCAGTTCACCAAAGACTCAAAGACCCTGTGCAGATTTCTGGAACTCTTTCCACATCTTTCCAGAATTCTGCCTTCCAATGTCACACTTCTCCATAATATCTAATTCCTGTTCCTTCAGAAATTTCTTCAGACCTTCTTCATTGTGTGAGATTTCTCTTTCTGTACTGCATGTAGTAAGTAGACAAATTTGCAAACACAAATTTCATGAATAACACAAATTGACTGCATATACTTTAGGAAAAAAAAAAAAACTTTTCCTGCCATTAGACAAGAGAGAGAAATAGAAGGAATAAGTGGGTGAAGAAAAAGTTAAACTATCATTATTTGCAGAAGACATGATACTCTACTTAGAAGACCCAAAAACCTCCATGAAGAAGACACTAGAATTAATACACAAATTCAATAGCATAACAGGATACAAAGTCAATACCCAAAGTCAATAGCATTGCTCTACACAGTAATGAACACACTGAGAGGAAAATTGGACAAACAATACCTTTACAATAGCACCACAGAAAATGAAATACCTTGGAATTCATCTAACTAAAGAAATCAAAGATCTATTCAATGAAAATCACAGTTGTCTGAAACACAAGATGATAGAGGATTTCAGAAAAGCTGGATAGGAAGAACCAACATTGTGAAGATGACCATACTTCCAAAATTGCTGTACTGATTTAATGCAATCCCTATCAAACTACTACCAACATACTCTACAGACCTAGAGAAATCATTTCTGAAATTTATTTGGAACCAGAAAAGACCTAAAATAGCAAAAGGAATCCTCAGCAACAAATATGAGGCAGGAGGCATCACAATTCCTGACTTGAAATTATACTACAAAGCTAGTGTGAAAAAATCAGCATAGTATTGGCAACAAAATAGACCTGAGGATCAATGAAATAGATTGGAAGACGCAGAGGCCTCTACAAACACATTCAGCCACCTGATCTTTGACAAAGCTAAGCATGCTTACTGGAAGAAAGATAGCCTCTTTAACAAAGGGTACTGGAAAAACTTGCTCTCTGTATGCCAAAAACTAAAACTTGACCCAGATCTATCATCATGCACTAAGCTAAAGTCAAAAATGGATGAAAGATCTAAACATTAAAACAGAAAAACTAAATCACATGGAAGAGAAAGTAGGAGGCACTCTTGAAGACATAGGGGTAAGGCAAAGAGTTCATGAACAAAAGTCAAATCACACAGGTAATACTTGAAGGAATTAACAACTGGGACCTCCTCTTATTGGGAAGTTTTTGCACATCAAAAGAAATTTTCAACAAAGTGAAAAGACAATCCACAAATTTGGAAAAATATCCTAACCAATAAGTACTCTCTAGAATTTATAAAAAACTGAAAAACATTAGGACCCCCAAATTTAAAGACCCAGTCCAGAAATGGGCATCCGAGATGACCACACACTTCTCAGAGAACAAAATTAGAGGAGTGAATAAATACATAAAAAAGTGCTCCACAGCACTAGCCATCCATGAAATTCAAATTAAAACAACACTGAGATAGCATCTCACTCCAGAAAGAATGACTATCACAAAGAAATCACCCAACAACAAATGCTGGAGAGGCTGTGGGGAAAAGGGAACCCTTTGCTAGTGGGAATGTAGACTGGTGCAACCATTGTGGAGATCAGTGTGGAGACTCCTCAAAAGAATAGGACTTGAAATTCTATTCAAAGGAGCTGTCCCCCTACCGGGACTTTTCCCAGAATAACTGAAAACATCATATCAGAGTGATACATGTGCGCCTATATTTATAGCAGCACACCTTGTGATAGCCAAAATTTGGAAACAGCCAAAGTGCCCGTCACCTGAGGAATGGATGAAAAACGTGGTCTTTTTATAGAATGGAATATTACTCAGCTATAAAGAATGATAAACTCGAAGCCTTCATATATAGGTGGATGCCACCTGAAGATATATTTATAAGTGAAATAAACCAGACTCACATGTGTAATATTGTAGAGTCTCCCTAGTGTAAGAACTCAAAAGAAGATATAAAAGGAGAAACATATAACACAATTAAAAGGAAAGCAAGAACTTAGGGATTAAACAGTGAAGAGAGGGCAATGAGAAAAGCTAGGAAACATGACAAGGGCAAAGCCATACAGTTGTAAACACAAGATGGTTATTGCAATGATCCTGAGAATCTTCAGCAGGGTTTTGAAACTAGCAGGTAATTCATATGATTCCCATCCTGACTGACTATGTATGCTGATACCTGTGAACTGAGCACCTGTGACACAGCAATGTAGAATAGCAGGGACACGATTAAAATGCCAGTCATTCTGGTCTTCCAAATACATACTGTTGGTCATGTGATACCAATTACTGCCACACTGTCTTTCAAGTAAGTATTTGTTAAAAAAAAAAAAAAAGGAAATAAATGAAAGCAAGGCACAAGGAAAAAAATTTTCCTATTGTGAATTTCAACTGAGAGCAAGTCTGAAATTTGACAACTGAATAATTGCAAACAGTTGCTTTTAAAAAAGTTGACATGTAATTGTATGAATTTATGGATGCAACATAGTGATTCCATGTGTATACAATGTAAAGATCAAATCAGGGTAATTAGCATTGACACCTCAGACATTTGTCATTTGTATTCAGAACTTTGAGCTTGTCTAGTTATGTTAAGATGCATAATAAATTGTCTTCAAGTGTTAAAAAGTGTAAATATACCTTCAGGAAAATTTTCCTATATTTTGTCCAGAAACTATTTTTCACTTAAGTGTGAGAACTAGTTCTTTTTTTTTTTTTTTAAACAGCACTGATTATATCAGGTTCCAATCTCACAATTTTAGTGAGTAATTCCCTGTACTGAATCTGCTCCTGTGAAATCAGCTACTGTGTCTCTGTTTCCTGTAAGTTTTTGATACTTATGTTATTTGATACTTATGTGAATAAAAGCAACAGAATTTGAGACTTGGAATTCTGGGTTCGTTATCTGAATGCATTCAGCTTGATAGAATGTTAGCATGGCATACAGTGGAAAACCTGCTCTTTTAAATATTTTATTAAGAGCATTATTTGTGGTTACCTGGAATAAAAAGCCTTTTGGAGGAAAGTCTGGGGTAGCATTGGTATTTCAACAATAGATGTCACTGCTGTATTTAGTGATATGATTGTAATATGGGAGTTTCATTGTTTCTGACTATAGTAGAACGGAGAGAGTTCAGGGTTTGATATTGTTAGCTCAAGATATAGAAGTTCAGAGAATGCTGATGATGGTCTTAAGATAATCTTTTATCTCTCCTAAAGCCACGGTAGCCAAATATGACATGCAAAGGAAGTAAAGCAGTGCTGACGAATGCTAGTGAAATGGAGAGAGACTCACTTAGGTATAGGGGAGCCCTCGAAAAAATAAATGAGCAGACAACAGGAGGGAAACCATATTTATAATGATGACATTGCACTGATTCAATACTCCATGACATCAGAGCAAATTCCAAAGTACCATTAAGGTCATCTCCCAGCCAAACTGTGCTACATGGACATGAAAAAATATACTCTGCTTTTTCCAAAGTTGAAGGTCTGAGACTTAAAAAGGGCTGAAAATTTATTTGATAATTTATCATTTATTAATCAGTCTATGATGTGATTAATTCATTATGCATCATTGTTGAAAGCCCATTTAGACTTCACAGAGTTTGGATGCTCCAAGAATATAACGATGTAATCAGGATACTGAAGCTGTAAGAAGCATGGCATTTAGAGGCTTTATTCATTCATGCACAAATTCTTTCAATCCACAAATGTATTAAATACCTACTTACTATCTGCCAAGAACTGATATAATATTCTGGATCCAAAATTCAAAAGATCTGTAATCAAAGATAAATTACTTGGTATGCCTGAATTTCACTTCCTATATTTGAAAAATAAAGTAATTAATACCTATTCAAGGATTTAGTAGTTATATGGAATTAATGGGCTCATAAATGTAAATACCTTTCCAGACCACGTATTGAGATGGCAGTACTTAATAAGAGGGAATGTTAAAAGCTCTCGTTTTGAGAATCTCTCAGTATAACTTTTTTCTTTCTTTTGCTACTGGAGATTGAACCTAGGACAGTCAAATTCAGCTACATCCCCAGCTCATTTTTGCAGTTTGTTTTGAGACAAGTTCTCACTGTCTCTCTATAAATTGCCTAAGCTGAACCTGAGCTCAGTTCTCTTGCTTCAGCCTCCCAGAGTTTAGTAAGCAATCTATTTAGGAAATGCCACAATATTTAAAAATATTTCCTGAAGTCAGTCATATTAAAAACATGTGGGGGAAGAAAGTTATTTTATAGTACAACTGCTTTTAATCATAGAATTTATATCTTAGTTTTAAATGTGGCCTGACTCATGTGCCCTTAATAATGTGGATACAATCAAAATAGCTTTGAGTGCAAAATTGTCTTTTACAGCATAGTGCTCCTTCAGAGCCCATTTATAGTATTAGACAGATATAAAATAGTTAAATTGAACTATAGATGTGGATTTAACAGGAAATGTTTATATTTCAATTCTTAAAATTTGGAGAAAATCTCAAAAGGAATAAGGATTTGCACAAAAAGGTGGGAGGGGGTGGGAAAAGAAATTGAGATGTGTTGTATGTGTGTACCAATTCTCCTCAATAAATGCAATTATTATGTCCTGGAAATATAGACTAATAAAAAAAATAAAATAAAAGTACCAGAAATAGACACTAGAAAAACAATAACAGATATGCTCAAATGCAAAAAAAAATACAGGCATGATGAGGAGGGAAATTAAGATATAAAGAAGACCCAAATGAATTTTTTTTTTTTGGCAGAACTGGGGATAGAACTCAGGCCCTTGCACTTTCCAGGCAAAGTGCTTATTCTACTGAGCCATCTCCCCTGCCAAGATAATTTTTTTTTCTTTTGTACCTGGGATCAAACTCAGGACCTTGAGCTCACAACCTTGCACTTTCCAGGCAGGTGCTCATGCTGCTGAGCTATATCCCTGGACCCAAATGAATTTTTGATTGGTGAATGGAATATATTTATAAACACAAACAGTATGTAGGATTAAAAGATTAAGATACTACAGAGGCAAAGATTAGTGATACTGAAGACAGAAATAGAATGTAAGATGAAGGAGAAAAAGAGAAGAAAATATGAGCCAACTTAGTAAATCTCTATAATATTAAAAATTATAATGTAACTATTTGAAATCTCATACAGAGTGGAGAAAATATATATGGACATATTTGGTGAAATTTCCAAAGTCACAGATCTAAGAAATGCAATAAATCTAAGCAGCAAAACCACAAAGAAAACCACACCAGAGCGTATCATAATCAAAGTATTAAAGATCACAGAAAGAACAAAGAACTGCATAAAAAGAACACAGACAAAACTAATCACAAGACTATCATTAAAATTTTTCAAGCAAAAACATAGTGGAAAAATATCTTACAGTTGAGAAGAAAACACCGTTCACCTATAAGTCTGCACTCAGGGAGAACGCTCAGAAAATAGACTTTGGGGAGGTGAGATGACTTGAGGTCAACAGATAAACTTCACAAAAACTGTTAAATGAACTTCTTGGGCAGAGGAAAAATAATTCCAGATGGATACTGCATGGTAGAATGAAGAACACTGAAAACTGTAAATATTTGGATAGGTAAAATACATTATTTTTGTGTTTAAGGTTTCTCTAAAAGGCAATTGGATATTTAAAGCACAAATAACAGCACGCATTTTGAGTTTGACAAGCTGTATGGCAATAAAGACAAAGGATGGCAGAAAATGGAAGCATATGCTGTGAAGGCTGTTTGCATTATTATATTATTTGGAAGTAGACTGTCATAAGATAAAGATTCATATCGTAAAACTCAGGGGAATGGAGCAACTTATAAATGGGGTGAGAGAAAGAGGGAGGGTGGGCAAGGCAGAGAGGGAGAGCGAGAGTGAGGAGAGAGAGCGAGAGCACAGGAGGTTGAGAAAGAGAAAAGAAACATCAATACCAGAGAAAAACTATAATACTGAAAGCCTTCAATTCAAAAATAGGCAAAGGAAGCAGGAAAAAAGATCAGCCAAGTGAAACAAACTGAAAAGAAATAGCAAGAGCATAGATTTAAGCTCTTGAATATTAAAACTTCCATTAGATGGGTGAGTTTTACATTGAAGTTCAAAGGAAGAGACTGCCGTGCTAGAAAAAGATAAGACTCGATCATGGGTCGCATACAGAACGTGCACTTTGGATATGGAGATGCAAATGTGTTACCCAGACGCAAGCAGGTTGAAAAGAAGTATATGATACGAGCACTGATCAAATGCCAACTGGTGACTTAATACATATCGCACAAAGAATACTCCAAAATAAGAACTAGAAGCATTGAATTAATGAAAATGTTGGCATAACTATATTGGGAGGAGGAAGAGAAAAGATAAGACACTCCAATGCAAATTTTTAAATGTAATTTACAAGTATGAAAGTCCTTTGAGAAACTTTCACCTGCCATGGCCATGTACATTTTAAGATTTGAGAAGCGCTACTCAGGATGCAGATATGGACCCATCCGGGCCATTAGGAGTGCTGTAAGAAACAATTCAAAGACCAGGCCGGAAGTGGGTGACCTGCAGGTGCCGGCTCCAGCAGGCAGGCAGGAGAGGGGGCTGCTGAGCACAGAGGAGAGCTGCACTGTGCAGCCTGAGGGATGGGCAGAAAATGGTGACGACCAATGGCGTATGTTACTGGAACAAAGGAAGACATTTTCAGATTAAGAAAGTAAATGTTCTAACTTTGGGATTTGAATTGAGCTTCTCCACCATGTCCCCAACTCAGTTCAAAGCTAAACCAGCCAAACCGGGAGAGCTGTTTACAGCAAGGCTGGAAAAGGGGGACTCTGCAATGAAGGAATTTACGATGATGAGAAATGCTTCACCTTTTCCTGAAATGTTATTCAGATATACTTTTTCTGCATTTGAATACAGGGGAAAGATAACAGGTAGTTAATTTAAAATATTGGGGGGAAAATTTAGATTCCTAAGCCCTACTAATACGCGTTCCTTGATCTCTCACTAATAGAAAATAGGCCACACATCTCTGTTGTCTGCAGACATAATTACCAACCGGGATTATCTGAAATGGTGTTGGCTGATGCTAGTGTCTCCTGATCCTATCAAGGTGTAAATCATATTAACCTCTTGTTTTCTAAAGATTGTGAAGCTTCTTATCTTCCGGAATACCATTTGAAATGGAAAGGTCCTCAAGTTCAGACTCCTGTAACAAAAGCAAGCATAGTGCATGTTTTGGAATATTTTTAGCCTGTGTTTGACACAAAATAATGCATTATTTACCTACTTAAAACATTTATCTCTACATTATATATGTAATTGACTAAACAATAGGGAAATCCCTGAAAGTGGTTCTTTCAGTTTCGAACAATGTGTTCAATAATTTCATTATTTTTTTGCTTACGAAAATTTTGAGTTTAGTTTAGGTAGATAGGTCATTCAGAAAATCGCTTATAGAATCATCTTTATTAAGTCCTTCCGGAATTATTCACCAGGTTTTATACACAATATATGAAGAGGAGAAAGAGACATTCATGCATTTTTAGTAATGTTTCTGAATAAGAGGTTATCCTCTATTAGCCTTGTTACTTGAGTGTCTGCTTACACCTCATAAGGTTAACCCATTTATCTGCCACTGTTTTGGGTCAAGGGAAGGGAAATCTATTTGATTGCAGCAGAAAAATACCTTTAAAACAAATACCCTTTAAAACAATCACAGGGTAACTATCAGTTGAAATATCTCTGTATGTTCATAATTTATGTATTAGTTCTTTTGAAAATTTTCAGTTAGATAAGACTGACAAAGTTTTTTTTGTACTCTGAATATAGTTGTTGGATCCTTTGGGTTTTCTAAAGGCTCACTCTCACTATACATAGCTAGCTCTTTTTCTTTCAAGAGCCTCTAAGAGCAAGCAATTCTTACACATTATAGGAAATGAACTGTGCCATGAACTTCTCATTGACAACCACAGGATTCAAGGATCAAGATATGTTACTCGTATACAGACTGCAGAAGGCCCCTGTTCTACTTGCTTTGCATTGTCACTTCCTGAAGCTGTTCTGGAAATCCCCCATCCAACAGAAAGGTACACTTGTTAAAAATGTTGTGTGTCTTCATTCACCTCATTTCCTGGATCTGGAACTGTAACTATGCAACTTCTGGCTTTGCCTCAAAGTTGAAATGGCACAAAAGGTAAACATTTTGAATTGGTTCAAGACATAAGAAGCCCCAGTAGAGTAACCAAAGACATTCACAAAAGAGGACTTCTATAACTGCTTCAGAAAATGTTAACAATGAACCTAAGAGAACTTTTCAATCACTCCTCATACACTCTATCTTATATGGTACTGTAATACACTAAAACAATATTTAGGTCAACTAAAACAGAAATCTTGGAGCTGGGTGTTAAAGACATAGTAGATCTTAAACTACAACCTGTCATTTGCTTATGCTTGACTTTTGTGGAAAGGAATGTTACAGAATTTGCAAATCAGTACAAAGAATATAAATACTCATCAAGGAGGAATAGAAAAAGCAGTCACCCCAGGGTGGCCTCATCTAGAGCATTATGGGATGGATATCTGGTGGGATACCTGGAGATGTCCTCATAACTGTGTCTGTGGTAACTGAAAGTAATCCACCATGGAGAATAGCAGTTAAACAAGATTCACAGATACATAAAATGATACAAATATATTCTTCAGGTGCACATAATCACAGCTAGGAAAAAGGACACTATAAAAAGAAAGGTTGTTAAAAGAGCTCTTGTAGTTCAAACTCTTTGACTCAAGAAAGAAATAGAAGGGTTGGCCATGGGCTTAAGAATGACTCCTTTGGTTGGGAAAAAGACCTAAAACACAATGCACTAGTTTTGAAGGCTTAGTAGGAATGAGACTGTTTTAGACAGCTAAAAGGTAAAAAGTTCTAGGCTGGAAGGATAGCTCAGTGGACTACGTGCCTGCTTATACAAGCTCAGGGACTGGGGTTCAGATCTCTGACACCACAGGCCACACCAGCCCTGCCCCTGGGCACACTGAGCTGGCCACCAAGACTGAGCATGGTGGGGCACACCTGTAAATGCCAGTGCTGGCGAGGTTGAAAACAGGAGGACCACTACGAGGCTGAGTTGCATAGTGAGATCCTATAACTAATACATTAAAAAAAAGATATTTAAAAGTTCTACATTGCAATGTAGAAAAAATGTTAATTTCTAGAAGTTGGAAAAAAAAATAAAGGTTTTGGCGTTTTAGTAGAAAAGGAGGTAGCAACCAGCAATGCCTTAACAAGAAGGATGATCATAGACCAATCTTTGAAGGACTGGCCATGGATGCTCGGGACTATAAACATGATCACTGCCTCTTTGGGAGCATAATCTAAGTTTCCATGTGACCTGTTAACCTTCAGGGAAACCTTAACCTTGATTACAGGGCAGCCACATATTTGTGGGCTGCTTGAGGAGAGAGAGGTATCTAGTTGAGTTAGAGAGGAAAAAATTAATCAAGAGAGGTAAATGAGTAAGGAATATTCAGCAGAAACAAAGATTCATAATAAACCTTAGGATGCACTTTAGATCCAGGAACAGTCAGACTTTGCACAAGGGATGAAATCAGGCTAAAAGTAGTTTATATGTATATGAAAGGAAAAAGTAGATTAATCAGAGGATTAAAGTTGGGGCCATTCAGCCAGGTAGCTGGTACTTAATGTGGTAACACAAATTCATGAGATGGAGTTTGATCAAAATATGGATACTTTAGTGAATCATATAAGCTGGGATTATTGTGGGGAGAGATGATAAAGCGATACTTGGAATTAAGTTTTGACAAAGTCCCACTGGGTGGTATTTAAGGATACATCATTATAATGGGGTCAAAGCCTTTCTACTAGTATTTAGTTTGGACTTCACTATAAATTCATTTTTCCCCTAACCAAATTATTGCTTAGGTGTCTAGGTCCATTAAAATAGATTTACCAGGATCATTCAGTTATAGATCATGGGAAAACTAGGAATCTTTTCTCTCCTTTACTACTTTCTGTTAAGTATGCTCTTGTAATTAAAGCTGCTTACTTTTAAATATCTATAATACCTTGTAATGACATATGTGGGTTATCATGTCTGTGCATATATCTCTGTATGAATATATATTTAGTAATATTTACATTTATCTTATTGGGCTTTGCCACATAGCTCAGTTGTTTAAAGCGCCACTTGAGTAAATGCAAGCAGGTGCATAGGACCACATTTCGATTCCCAGCTCCAAGAATTGTACAAAAACTGCTCTTAGGGTAGCCTAAAGTAGCCAAACAAACAAACAAACAAAAACTCCTTCTATCTTGTTAATTGACTAAATTTTTTTTTGACAGACACTGATACTCTAAAGATGAAAAAGACACAGTTCCCATTTTTAAGATAGACATAGTATAATTTTTTAGCAGACCAATGAACCAACAGAAGGAAACATTTTCATTGTTTGTCATAGTGAAGGTGTCGCTAAGCAACTGGAATACAGAAAAGTAAAAACAAAACAAAATAGATAACTCTAAATATTAGGAAGGGTTAAAGATAGAAAATAGTGTAGAATATACTATATTAACACATTGTTTTGAGTCTCTTCAGAGCATAGTATTTCAGTTTTACCTGATCAGTAGGATTTTATAAAAATATGCATTGTAGACAGCCTGCTTTTTTTTATTATAAAAAAGGCATCAATAATAAGCCTTTAAAAATTACAGTGACATTTTAAAAGTCTTCCATTTTCCTTTCGTACAATTCTGAACATTCACTGTTTTTAGAGATTAGGCCAAACCCCAAATTAGCTTTTAGTTTATGCTTTTAGGATTCCACTTAAAAATCAAAGAAAATAAAGAACACAAGTTGAAAGTAAGTTTTGAATTTATTAGTCCACAGGGAAAAGAATTCTAATTTTAAAGACCGTAGAAAGGGAATATTCTTGATCTTTAGGGTCAGAGTCAATCTGACTAATGTCTAGAAATAAATTAATATAGATGACATTTTTAAGGGCTGAATAACACATAGCCTTTGCTAACTCTGATTATTTGAGGTGTCTTACAGACCATATATTGACTTATTTGCTTGGTTATAGCTCATTGGAATGGTAATTACAAAGTTTCACTTATACTTGCTAAAATCAAATAGTAATAATACATCCATTTTTATTCTGAAATATAAAACCATTGTGAGTTATCAAAACAGTCTTTGTTTTCTAAAAATCAGCATAATTGTCTTGAAATGCATTTCATTATTACACTATGTTGTAAAAATTGTTTCAAGCTACTCTGAAATTTATTTTTATTTACAGAAATATATGAACACACAGCGAAATTGAGTAATAATATATCAGTTATTTTAACACAGTACTACAAGGTTAATTCATCTTTTTCATTAAAGAACTAATTATTAAATATAATCACAAAACATTTCAACATCTGTTCAAAATTGGAGTCATATAATAAACCAAAGAAAACACTGAAATTCTTTTATATAGCATAATAAGGTGAAGGACATGGAACATCTGAGAAACACTTTCCCAAATGAAATAGTAAATACACAACATTAACTCTTAGTAAATTTATTACACTAATGAGTTAAAGCAACATATAATATTTATAAGTCAGGAATCTTGTGATAAAGAAACAACTACCTTTGTGTGTGGAAAGATAATAATTTGATATGATCAGATTTCTTCTTAAATTTCTTCATTTGATTCTGGAAAACAAAAATATTTAATTTAAACAAAATATTTAATTTCATTTTATTTAGAATGTAAGTCAACATAAAAATATATGCATATATTTGTATGAAAGTAAAAAGGGGGCTGGCAATGTAGTTTAGTGTAAAGTTCCATCCCTAGTACTACCTAAAAAGAACAGCATCAAAACCCCCAACAAAACCCAAGCCAAAACAGCAATACAAAAACAATTGCATTTAATTTTTAGTGATATTTAAATAACTTTTTATGGTAATGTAATGTTCTTAGAAATTGTATTGGAGCATTATGCTCTAATGGCCTGTGTATAGAACAGAAATACAATTCGTGATTCAGTGCATTTAGCTTGTGTTGGAAACTAGCTTGCATCTAAACAGTCTTCAAATTTTCACTCAAATTGGTGAAGATCAAATCCTAATCAAGGATTATTATGTAATGTTTATTGTCCTCTCTTCCCCATGGTTCAAGTGCAATGTGGATGACGCTGACAGGGCCACATGAAGGGGGAGGGCTAGGATACCGTGGTCACTTCTGCATTCCCAGGATGCCCCACTGGGTTTATTCTGATCACAGATTTTGCCTCCTGTATGATAACTCACAATGCCCCAACTTAGGAAAGTTCATAGGAGCCTACTCTCTGATAACTAGAGTGAAGGATAGGGCTCATTTTTGTCCTAGATGATATCTCATTGTTTCAGGGAGACTCAAGATGTGGGGCCATGCTATAAGGGTCTGAGGCCTAATAAGATACAAAATTATATGTCTTAAAGTCTGAAAACATAAAGCTTTAGCCTAGTTGGATTACTTTATACATGTAGTAACAGGTGAATGGCCATCATTAATGGCTATTCATTCTATGAGCTATAATAAGTGCAGGCGAGTTCTGCCTGTTGTAAAGGCAACTGAGTTTCTTTTTTCTTTAAAATATCACCTTTCCCTGAATCATGGTGTCAGCCTTTCTTGAAGTTGATGCTAATTTTTTATGTAGTTTAAGTACCATATGTATTTATACTAACCAATTGCACCACTGGAGCTCCTAATTTTCTATGTAGAATTGACCAGTGTATAAATGACTCAATAATTTGACTAATTTCCTTTGCACTTTTGTTCCAAGTGAACTCTAGCAACAAAGAACAAAATAGTTTCACACTTTAAAAATACATGCCTCTAAGTTACTTCCCCTAAACCTTATCTGTACTTTAAAATGTTTCTTGTTCATTACCAATTAATATTTATCAAATATCCAAAAGACCTATTTCTCCTTACAGGTTTGTTTTTTTTTTTAATCAATCACATTTCTGATATTCACATGAATACATTAGCATTGTGTAGTTGGAGGATTTTCCTACCAATAACCTTATAAAAAATGAAACAAAAGAAGATTGTACAGCGCATTCACTCTTGTCTGTGAGCCTTCCTTTGGCATAACTCGGGTCTTCTCTTGGGTCAAGAAAAGGGAAACTTTTCTTCGTAGCACCCATCCTGCTCATTGCCTACAGGTTTGAGGCAGGACTCTTCCAGTTTGCGCTGTAGATTGGAGTTACATAAATGCTATTTGAGGATCTATACAATTAAGATGATTTAGCACTAGATAGACTAACTTTCTCCCCTAACATCCCAGAGGACAAGGCTCCCATTTGACTGCTGTGACAACAGCACTCAGACTCTTCTGTGTCTACCAGTCTATTTCTTACTCTCTCTCCTTTGCTCACGCTTCTAAAAGAAGAAAAGACAGGTGGGAAGTTTGATGTGAATTTCATTTGAGAGATGTTCTCAGAAACAAGGGCAAGTGGAATTTATTTCCTTGGGGATACCTGCCGATTTTTTGAAACATTTGAAAATGGATTTAGAACAAAATGGGCTCACCTTTGTTCCAATAAAAAGTCTTTAGGCCGTGCATAGCTCCACTGCTCTAACTCACATAAAGAAGTGATTCATTTACTGGGTGACTTACGTTGAATGCTACCCTGTGAGAAATTTGTTTGTAATTTGCATTTAATGTGATTTGTTTGTTTTGCATGCTGGACATTGAAGTGAGGGCCTCAAGGGTTCTAGGCATATGCGCATCACTGAGCTACTTCATCTGTCCACTGTTATTTTTAGAAAGGGGAATTCTAAAATCTAAGGGCTATTTTCTACAGAGCATCTGGGTGTGCTTTTTAAAGTTAGCAACCTAGGAAATTTAAGGGCTGAGATGTTGGAAAGGCAAGAGAATGAAGAGGAGTGAAGCTGAAGATGCCAGGTTATTGCAGCACTATGCAGTCCACAGCTTCTTATCTACACAGTTAAAAAAGGCCCGGTACTACTACTAAAAGTAGCTATTGCTTCCTCTAAGAGACTCAAAATATTTAACCTCAAATTGTAGTATGATTTCTAAGAAGGAGTCAGACAAAATAGCTAGACAAAACCCAACAGGGGGCTGGCAAGATAGCTCAGCGGTCTAGAGCGCCTCTCAGGGACCGCGGTTCGAGCCCCAGCACCACATGCCATGCCAGCCCCTCCCCGCAGGGCCGGCTGAGCTCACCCCCTACCCCCGCGAAAAAAGAATCCGTGATGTGTAGCGAGACACTGTAATAAATAAAGGAATTAAAAAAAAAATCCCAACAGGTTCCATTAACAACAAGAACAACAACAAAAATGCATCAATTGCTAGGAGTGCTAGAATTTATCTCTGTTTAGAAAGGAAAGCAGTTGATGTGCTCAGTTGGCTTTGGTTTACCTTCACTGAAAGAAAAGCAAATCCTATCTACTGGAAAAATGTAGTTGGGTGAGACAAGTCAGGCCAAATGGCTACTGGCAATGTTTTGCAATGATTCAGCAGATCTATATTTAAATTTCAGGATTTTATATAACAGACATGAAATCAACCACTTTTGGTTAAGAAAAAATAAGTGAGAAAAATAATCTGTTCAATTCTAGAGATCCCAAGAATACAGTAAAAGCAACTATTAGCATAGATACACACCATTTTGCAGCTCACAGATTTCTTTCCACACATTTAATTTCATTCAGTCCTCACAACAACCCTGTGAGGTGGGTGTTACCAACTACATTATTCAGCCATGGAAACAGAGGCTTTATGTGATTTCGTGTGTAGCATGTCCAAAGTGATACATTTAGTAATGGTGGAACTCAGACTGGGTTCAGAGAGATTCTCTGTCCCACTTTCCTCCCCTTGACTCTTACCCCTGTTCTTCTCTAACCTGTTAGGTGGAAGGGAGATTGAAAGGCTCTCCCAACTGAACATAGAAGGGGGAATTTTATATCTTGAGTCACCATCAAGCAGACTCTCATCTGTAAAGCTGGCTTCATACAACATGAAGAGAACGATCATGTTAATATCCAGCATTACACAGGTCATCTTATAACAAGATAAAATACACTTACAATACCCTGAACAAGTTTTCAGACTACCTTATGTGCTCTTGTTCTACTTTTCTATAAAATTTGGTATTCCTCAAATCTTATCTAAAGCAATCTTTCAGTCTGAGGAAAAACATATTCTTGGCCTGTCTACAACATTTCAGAGTACATACGTTATGAAGAGAGTACTGCTGGTTATCATTTTGAAATTCAGGGTGACTTATTGCTTGTAATAGAACTTACTTTTCTTACTTTGAACTGGCCACCTCTTGCTCAGTATGCACCAGCTCAGACTCCTCCAAAGTGCCATTCTCTAGGTCACCACTTGGAGCTCCACTTTCTGATACACGCATTGATTTTATTGAAAGAAAACATAGCTATCCTGAAGCCTCTTCTAAATGATCAGCTCTCTTTGTTCAGAAAAGCAGTCAAGCTTGACTTATGTCAGAAATAAAAATAAACCAACAAAATACAAAGCCAGGTGGTTATGATTTTTTTCCTTTAGAAACATAACTCATGTTATACTTCTGGGAATCAGACCTAAACATTTTAGTGTAGTGTGTTTTCATTAACATTCTGTACAAAATAATCACACTGCTTGGGTTTAGCAATGTGGAAAATCCAACTAGAAGCAAAATCTTGTGCAAAATCTTGTACAAAATGAGCTGAATCATGTTTATCTCACCTATTTCATTCGTTCTCAGAATTTCTGGCTGGATTAACTAATGGACCAAAAAGTCAGTTACGAGAATCAGGCTGCGTGAATCCAGAGTCAGGTAGAAACAGGAATGACTCTGATGGACTTGGAAGATTTAGGTGAGTCCTTCCATGTGCCTGTGCTGTTTGTTGGGCTTCGGTTGTTGGAGTAAGATGTGTGTCTTCTGCTCATACTGTCAGTATCTTCTTTGTGGAATTTTTGCTTCATGGTTTGGCAGCATGGGAAGCTTTTGACACAGTCTTGCAGGAGATGGCCACTAAAAAACATGTATATCCAGGGGTTGCAGCAACTGTTCAAGGAAGCCAGTAATGCAGTGATGGTGGTAGAGGGGTTTTCTGAATCTGTATGAAAAATGATAGCGTAAAATTTAAACAGTCAAAAAGAGAAGTTGAGCATTGGATAAACTCAGTTTTCTAGTGACTCCAGAGGAAAAAGTTATAGCCTGGTACAGAAAATGATCCTGTGTGTTAGTCAGGGAAATTGATGGCATGTAGAAATTTCTTGCTTGTAAAATATTTTTTGTAAGCAAATAACTTAAAATTGGTACAAATGTCTTAACATAACCATTAAAATATTTAAATGGGATGATTGTTAATTTTAAGAGACAAATCTGTGCAATAGATAATTTTTTAAAATCTCTGTGTAAAGAGTTCTGTATACTTTAGACTAACAGGACATGTAATAGTAGACATATAATTACAGAATGGCTACAATTTCAATGAAATTCCAAGAGCAAATAACCCTATAACTAAATTATTTTCAGCCTAATAGCTCCATCAAAAGTTTAACATCATGGATTATTATTTAGTTGTTCTAAATATTGCACGGATTTTAATACTAAAATGTTTTATATGGGTAATTAGAAATTTGACTTGATTTTAAGAGAAAACCACCTTTGAATATTAAGATATTCAAATTTCAAAAAAATCAAAATATTAACAATAGCTGGATTAAGAAATTTTAACAGAACTCTGAAACATTTTATGTTATTGACACTGGAAAATTACACAAATATTATAACTGTTCACAATGAAACTATTACACCAAGCATGTACTTTTTCTGAAAATAAGAATACTGAGCAAGCACTGGCTTCCCTTGGTTAGTGTATATAAAGTTTGGTTTTGTCACTCTTGTTGTGTGAAAATGAATTACAAATGAGCCAATACTTTGTAGTAGTTGTTGTTATTAAAAGTGATCATTATCCATGGCTGATTGTATTAAAGATAAAAATCATTTACATTTCTCTGCACAAGTGCAGTAGCATTTAGTAATTATGTCTAATTCTCAATAATAATTAGATTGGATATTTTATTTGGTTGGCAATAGTAGAGGCTTTTAAGATCAAACAGTACAGAAAATAATAAACAAATTTTGTGTATATATTGCATTATTCTTACTGAGAATATTGTAGCCTACATAAGTATTTATTGGTTTAAATTAAATTCATTCAAACATTCTATTTGCAAATAAAACTCAGAAAATATATCTCCTACACTCTGACCCCAATCCTAAAGAAAAAAGATGATAGCTTCTCCTGTATACCTACATCCTGAAGACATTAATTACCAAAAATAATCCTGTAGTATTTTTAATTGAAAACATTTTTTTCTCCTTACAAAAACATCTTACAAGATGAAGAACTGAAGTGTTTTTTCTGAAAGAAGTGTTTCTGAGTAAATTTCTATGATATGAGCCTTTCTGTTTTGTGAAGGAATTAAAATCAAACAAGCTAGTTGTCTACACTTTACAAGCTTTATGTAATATGTGCTAAATTATTGCTAAAAGATTAATGAATCTGTCTAACAAGTTTAGTTTATCAATAACACTGGTTTAAGATACACAGAAAAAGAAAGTCATTGTGAGGGAAAAAAACTTAAACAAGAAAGGAAATATAAGTCAAATAACTATGTCAAGTTCTTGACTTTTTAAGAATCTTTTTCCGGCTTTCTCCAGAAAAAGATTTTTATCTTTATTTTCGCCCTTAGGGAGCATCTATAAATTTTTTGGTATTAATTGTGATGCATTTCACAATCCAATGAAAAGCGGTTATGGCACTGGAAATACTTTTCCTGAATCCAATAAACTTGAAAGCAGGATATTCATACAGTAGTTAGAGACTTGGATAAAGGTCATTATTCTGTTTTGGAGTTGGTGACTTTAGAGAACCGTTTCTGCATTTGTGATGTTAGGATCACCACTGTCCGCTACAAATGTTGATTCCTGGGTATCACTATAGAAATACTGAATTATGAAGTCTGGAGTTGAGACCCCACAAATTTGTATTTTT